>JAKGSA010002374.1:0-18640 GCA_033558755.1 Philaethria dido
TCTAAAAAAATAACAAAATATTAATATCAATAATATAGATTTAAAATTTTATTAAATATATATATCAAGAGTCCTTACCTTGTAATTTTGTTACCTTGAAAAGTGATAGCATGAGGTAATATTATATGTAAGAAAAAATTCGAGTAGGTATTATGTAACTTATTCAAATAATATAAATAAATTGAAGCCTTATTTAATTAGCTGTATTATTACTAAAAAAATACAACGGATTACATTCCTAGAGTCAGGCTAGAGTAAAAACTGGAATGGTAACGTTGTGCGAAATACAATATTTTTTGATTGCGCTATTTTACACAAACACGTGAAGTGAATACGTTCTACTAATACGTGAAGGAATACTGAAGAGAAACTTGGCATACCTTTTTATGACAATTGAATCGGTGAGTGCAGAAACAAAATAAGTCCGGATTTTCAAATTTTGCAGCAAAAACAACACCTTTCTAAGCTAGTTCAAATCAATTAGAATTTTTTCATTTTTTGTGACTTACGTTGTTTCTGCACTCACCGATTCAATTGTAAGTACGAAAAGTATGAAATTTGGCACAGTTAAAATTTATAAATATATGTATAAAAAGTGCAGAAAACGTTATTTAAAATAAGATAATACTTAGAAATAGATTAAATTAATATAATAAATTACACACATTACTATTCCTTTAGCGTATAAAATTTTTTTTCTTATGTGTATCTAAGTGTGGGATTAAAACTTTTAAAATATTTATTTACAATTTAGTTCTATCTGGAATTATCCAGACATTTTTATATGTATATTTTACCTAACTAAATTTTAAACTTTTTCAACTTTAGTATTTTTAAAATGTAATAAAACTTTAATGAAAGAAAATTATCGTAAAAATGTGTTACGTAATTTTGTTAGAATAATTGATTAATGACTTTAAATTATACTAAATATTATCTCTTTAGTTTATTATAACGCTTTAAAAGAATACAGATTACCTAATTAGTTTTTACAATAATTACATATTGTATGTATATAAAACGTTGAGTATTTTGAATTACATCAGTTTGAAAAGAAATCAGCTCGGTTAAGTCCTACCGTCGTCTCTCCTAGAAGATATCGGATTAAAAAAAATTACAAGGTAAGGACTCCTGATATAAATATTTTAATAAAATGTTATATCTATATTTTTGATATTAATATCTTGTTATTTTTTTAGATGTTTCGTCTAACAGTTCTTTGTTTGATCGCATCTACATTTGCTCTACCAGCACTGGAGCTCCCACCTTCTCCAGAAGCTCTTGTCCTCATTGCTCCAGAAACAAATTTAGAGAAGACCACAACAAGCGATGAGAAACCTGAAGTAAACACTGGTGATGAAGAAGAAAAAAGAATAATTGTTCTTTCAGCATTACCAAGCCCACCAGAACTAGCACCTCTAGACGAATCTGTGTTCCCATCTCTGTTAAAATTAGAAAAATCAGAAGATTCTGAAGATGGTTCTGAAAATGTAAAACCCTTTATTTTAAAATGGAGGCTACCCAAAATAAGGTTCCCGGGTCGCGATATTTTTGATGATGTGTATGGCCCTCATCTGATTTTAAAGATTTAGGTTAAAATTGTTCTTATATTTTCAATTAATTTATTGGCAATAAACTCATTTAGTATGTTAAAATACATTTATTTCATAGTAATATATACATCTTCATCACGAACACTCTTCATATTTTACATAAACTGGTTAAAATAGTCTGTCATTCTAAGTAACAAAGTGTTCTGTCGGACACTTTGTTACTTAGAATGACAGAAAAATAAATCCAAAAGTCCCCATACAAAAAATAGGTATGAAAAAATCCTATTGCATTTATAAAAAACTGAAATGAAAAAAAAAAAACACGATAGAGAAAGTAGAAGGACGAATAGAGAAATTAACAGTCGGGATCCATTTAAATTTTCCAGGGCTCTTTAGAAAGATCTTATTGATTGTTATTACCTTAAATTTTTTGTAACTTAAGTATTTAAATATAGGTTTCAAATTTTGGAAGTTGGGAAATTTTAAAAATAAGTTTGAATGAATTTGAAATTGTTTTAATTGAAGGCCCAACTTGAAATAAAACCAAAAAAAAATCTCTCGATTCCAAAAAAAACTATAAGAAAGCAATCTTGGCTAGTTATCTTTTAAAATTTATTCTTAAAAGTAGTTTTTATGAGGCCTTAGTGTTTTAGATATCATTGTAGTGGTTTTTATAAGACATTTTTGAGAACTTTAAATTTTGCGTCCCATAACAGGGTATGGGACACACTCTTAACCCTTAAATGCATATTGACCTAAAACTGCAACATACCACTAAGACGGCTCCATATGTAACTCATGTCAAACATAAGGTTTTTTTAATAAAATAGTATAAAAAGTATAAAAATGATATATTTTTTTATTTCTATCTATGTCTCCCTGCATTAGAATGTACATATATACAATATGTTTTTCAAGAGGGCAGAATAAATATTGCACTTAAGGGTTAAGCGTAGACAAAATGTAGAAAACTAAAACTCATTATTGTCTTGGTGCTATCACAAGCTTAAATGAGTAATAAATTTTATGAGAACTGCTTATGTTTCTGATATTTTGAATTAACATTTCCGTTCAAAAAAATTTTGCATCCATTAAAGGATAAAATATTATAGTTTTACTAGATCACGGAAACGCTACAAATTAAATAATAACTTATTTAATTTTAAGCCTTGGTTTACTAATTTTGATCAGTCTAAACGTATTTTATTCATCTTTAAGTGATACTGGAAATTAAGCAGATTCAAGTTCAGGGGACTGAGGTAAATAACTGCCTTCTACTATAGTGCTATCGATAGCACTATAGTAGAAGGCAGTTATTTAAGTGGTTTCGAAACCACGAGCGTATTTCTTTAGAAAGCTCTTTCTATCAACACTGATGAAAGAGATTTCTCCTACCGTAATAAGAATAAAGCTGGACCATCAACTTCTGAGGGCACAAGGTGACAGCGTTTAGATACTAATGTGCCACATACCGAAAAGCATATTGTCCGAATTCATCATGGGCTTCCTCATTGCCTTTTTCCTTCTTTAACCTCTCACTTTTCTCGCGTCGTGCTATATTATATTAAATTTTTATTACATTTTTTTAGAAGTTATTGTTTCTCTTTTTCAATATATATTTTTGTGAATTAATCAATGAAAGCCTTGAGAGTTATCTCCAGATATACGAATATACCAACTTGTTGAATGACGGATACCTAGGAAGTGTTTTTTTTATATTTGACTTATCATAAAAAGATTTTTCATTTGGAATACATTTTAGTTGTTCAGGAATAGATAAAATCATAAAATTATCTACAATAATATTTGCTATATATTTGCGGAAGAATCGCTATTTCTTTTATTTATTTTTTTTTACATAAGGTAATCCATAACGAATAGGAACTCGGATGGGTTACGTGGAACATTGTACCAACATATATAGACCCCTCGACGCTCTGCTTAAAGTAGCACGTGGGAGCCACTCGTCGCCTGAAACCAGGGTAGTAGGTGGTCAGCTTCTGGCCGAAAAATCACCATTTCTAAGATATAATCATTATAACAGTTGATGGAGCTACATTCTAACTTGTAAGGTAGTATTTATTGAGCACTAATACTTTTTGAACGCTATTATAGCACACCAAAAATCACCGCTAGCGGTGATTTTTAGAGAGAAAGTATAATAACCACTTTTATTATGACATTTTTTGTCTGGGTTATATTTTTCGTATATTTCACCGTTTTCTAGAAAGTAATCAAAAAATCAAGAAAACTTTGACCATAGACCAAAAATAACTTTTTTAACTCCTAGTGCATCTATATGGTATTTTTGGATTTTTATTTCTACGGGTTTACCCAAAATCTATACCAGAATTACAGCTCTTTCGAACTTTTTGTTACTAGAAGCAGAGTGGCTTAAGATTAGATGCTTTTCTTTATATTATTAAATTGCTGCATCTATTTTATGCAAATGAACATAAAATAGAGACAACAATTTATAAAGTGTGTTCGTGAAGATGTTTTTATCACTACAAAATAAATATAATTTAACATAATAAATAAATTTATTGCAATAAATTACAAATGTAAGTACAATTTTAGCCTAAATTTTTAAAATTAGATGAGGTCCATAGACATCGTCAGTAATATCACGTCCCGGGAACCTTATTTTGGGTAGCCTCCATTTTAACATATAGGGTCTCACATTTTCAGAACCGTCTTGAGAATCTTCTGATTTTTCTAATTTTAACAGAGATGGGAACACAGATTCGTCTAGAGGTGCTAGTTCTGGCGGGCTTGGTAAAGCTGATAATACTATTACTCTTTCTTCTTCTTCATCCTTTTCATCACTAGTGCTTACTTCAGGTTTCTCATCACTTGGTATGGTCTTATCTAAATCCGTTTCTGGAGCAATGAGGACAAGAGCTTCTGGAGAAGGTGGGAGCTCCAGTGCTGGTAGAGCAAATGTTGATGCGACCAAATAAAGAACTGTTAGACGAAACATCTAAAAAAATAACAGGATATTAATATTAAAAATATAGATATAACATTTTATTAAAATATTTATATCAGGAGTCCTTACCTTGTAATTTTTTTTAATCCGATATCTTCTAGGAGAGACGACAGTAGGACTTAACTAAGCTGATTTCTTTTCAAACTGATGTAATTCAAAATACTCAACGTTTTATATACATACAATATGTAATTATAATAATAACTAATTAGGTAATCTGTATTCTTTTAAAGCGTTATAAAAAAATAAAGAGATAATATTTAGTGTAATTTAAAGTCATTAATCAATTATTCTAGCAAAATTACGTAACACATTTTTAATTACGATAATTTTCTTTCATTTAGGATTTATTATGTTTTAAATATAAGTTAAAAAAGCTTAAAATATACATATAAAATGTCTTGATGATTCCAGATAGAAATAAATAATAAACAAATATTTTTAAAATTTTAATCACACACTTAGATACACATAAGAAAAATATTTTTAAACGTTTCAACATCATTTTTATTATCGATCCAGTCCAGTAGCGGGCGCCGTACGTCAGACATATTTTTGAAACGAAAACTTATTTAACGGCGTTATGCACTTTTTGTGATGGGTAATAAATGTTAAACTCGCGTCAGGACACGTCTGATCGAGTGTCAAAAATTTTAACGCAACTGGAAATTCTGTTTATGGTTTGCCTTAGTAACTGATATGTCATTTTTCATAAAAGTTAATGTCAAAGGAATAGTAATGTGTGTAATATTTATTGTATTAATTTAATGTATTTCTAAGTATCATCTTATTTCAAATAACGTTTTCTGCACTTTTTATACATATGAATTTTAACTGTGCCAAATTTCTTACTTTTTCGTGCTCACAATTATCGTAAAAAGGTATGCCAAGTTTCCCTTTAGTATTCCTTTACGTATTAGTAGAACTTTTTCACTTCAGTAGTATAATGATATAAATTTTCATGTTTGTGTGTACATATTACTTATACTATTGTAATAGCGCAATCAATAATTATTGTATTTCGCACAACGTTAACATTCCAGTTTTCACTTCCGCCTGACTCTCAGAGTGCAGTCCGTTGTATTTTTTAATAATAACGCTGTTATTCAAATAAGGCTACACAGAATTTATATTATTTGAATAAGTAACATTAATCTCGAATTATTTCTTACATAAAAATATTACCTCATACTATCATTGGATTCTCCACTTTTCACATCGAACTGCTTTGAGTTGGTGACACTGTTTAGTCAGAAATCAATTATTCCATGGGTTTCATTCTGCATAAAAGATATGATTTTGTACACAATTTTATCACCCATGTTGACTACTTTTGTAATCTTTTGTTGTTATAAGAACAGTTTTATCAAGTATCAACAACAACAAGTATCAACATGTACAAAAGGCACTTTTCCATAAGAATTTCTTTATTCTCCTTAACATAATAACTCCAAAAGTATGGCCATATACAAATATTTTTTGCAGAGCGCAACGCTTTGCAAGGGAAACTTGCCAGCAATAATCGAGTAATATAATCGAAAATATACAATGCTGTTTAGCTTTATTAATAAATATTTATTCAACTCTTCCATTTTTAACTAAGTGACTGCTCTACTTTCTGTAATGCAAAAATGAAAATTCTTCGAAGCAAAAAATATCAAAATTGGCGTGTGGGTATTTTAAGTGCCAAGAGAGGATTTGTGATTCAGATGAATTTCTAAGTATATGTGATAAATCAAATAAAGCGTGTAAATTTATTCCAGGATAATATTTATTTTACGATATTAAACATGGACATATGAATATTGATCATATTATATTTTAGTGCTATTCTTCGAAAGATCTCTTCAATAAATCTGTAAAGTCCACTTAGAAAAGTAAGTTATAGTAATATTTACATTGACTGACAATTTTAGTGCTTCTGAAGGTCTAAAAGAAAAAGAAAACGTTGTTTTAATACATCTGCAAAGAGCTACTTTCCAGTAAAGAATTTCAATCAATCATATGATGTCAATTTAGACTAAACTTATCTTTTTTTTTAAATCAGAATCTATACAGAAAATTTTTAAAAATTATGAATTGTATATGTTAACGAATTTCTAAAAGTTATGCACAAAAAATACGTTAAGGGAGTTATAATTAGTTAATTGAGCTTTTTAGTCAGTGTTATTGCAACACAATTTAGTATAAAAGGTATTTTGGATAGAGTACTAAGCACAATTACATTTCTGCAATTGAATAATACAGTCAGTATTAAAAGAAACAAATCATCATGAAAATGGTAAGAAAATTTATTATTATTCAGTAGAGTGAATTTTTCAATTGTCCTCTTATAAGGTTAAACATATTCTGATTTGGGAAAAATTGTAATCTTAAATTTCCTTTATTACAGTTCGTGGTTCTCGTTGGCTTGTTGGCTGTGGCTGCTGCTGCACCAAGTGTAGACCCTGAAACTGCCGCCCGACGAGCGCTCCCAGCTTTAGAGCACGAGGAAGTCCATGATGAATTTGGACAATATGCTCTCCGATATGTGACAGCTGAAGGTACAGTAGTGTCTGAACGCGGTCGTCTCGTGCCTTCAGAAGATGGTTCCGGATACGTTCTTATTACTGAAGGAGAAGTCTCCTATATCGGTGACGATGGCAAGACCTACGTAAAGAAATACACAGCTGGTCTCGATGGTACTATTGTCGAAGGCAATCATTTGCCTAAAGCTCCTGAACCTGAACCTGTCGTGGCTTGATTTCCAGTTTAACTTAAAAATAAATAAATAATAAATATACTGGCCTTGGCTTACAATTCAGAAACCTACTGTATTACTAAATACTTTTTAATTAAAAAAAAAGAGTTTAATCGTCTAACGCAAGTATGGTATAACCTTAGCATTTTGTGACTTACTTCCAAGTTGTTTATGTTGAAAATAGATATTAAAAAATATCAACAGTGCCTATAAAATTTAATACTCATTTACTACTAGTGTAGTGATACTAGACTAGTGATAGTACTAAGTCAGTACTTAGTTGAAATATTCCAAGTCTTGGTTAGACTTTCAGAAATTACCGGTTAAAGGTTCCAACATATAAAAGAATTTCTAAATTCTAAAGAAATCTTTTTTGAATACGTTCTTTTCGTAAGGGACTTGTGGAATAGTGCTATAATATTTAAGTATGCTGCGTACGTGTCTTTTGTAAGGGGAGTAGCCCCTTAGTAGGCCATGGTTTCATCGTACACCGAGTCATAATGAGGAGTTTGGAGAATGCCTGGAATTTACGACCTAAGTGTAGATTTAAGGGTCCAATTAAAATTGCGCATTAATGTCCGCCTCCACTAATCGCGATTCTCTCCCTACCTCACTATATTTTAGAACATCCAACTAGTGTCGCCTCCGAAATGCGTGCTAAAAATTAACCGATGATAGCTCTAGAATATTTTATTAAATCATAGAGAGATTCTGCTGTTATATCTATCGCGCCTCGCTTTACCGCATATAGACTAAATCTAAACTTATTTCTGATCAATTCGTTCAAGTTCAAAGTACCTGTTTACCTTGAAATAATGATCTTTAGAAATGTTTATTTCCCACGGAACTGTTAGTCCTATTAGTACTACACGTTTTAGACTTCTACAGAAAAGAAAAATGTCCGGCTTGAATGACGAACGCCAACAACCTCAGGGATTTTGTATTGTTTCTCATATGCGTATATAAGAGTATGGAGTTCAATCAGAGGCTGATTCTTAAATTCAGTAAGGCTTTTGTGCAGGTTTTTAGTCGAGCCTTCTTTCACAAACTCTATTAATCTTTTGTTAATTGTTAGGTTTCTCTTTGCTCTTGCTACTGAAAGATTAGCTGCTCAAGTATGATTTCTAAAACCTTATCATGGCGACGTGAGTATTGACCGCTATCTAGGACCCAACACCCTACCAACAAGTGTTTCACTATTCCTAATGCCTCCCTACAAGTAGAGCAAGATATTTCGGTGCTAATGCACCGAGGAGTAATACTACATCTTATCAAATTTGATATGAGAGAGTCATTTGGAATGTACTAAGATAACAATTTAGCAGTGCTAGAGACCAATCGTGTATAAGAGTGCGCCATTTTAAAGCTAACAGGATACAGAACTCCTCTATGGTTAGACACTCGTTTTGCATTTCTAAGCTCATTGCGTGCACTTTGTATTTATCGTTCTTATCTTTCCGAAGAAAAGATTTTTCGATGTCTATGTATTGAACTTTCCTATTCGAACCTAGTCTTGCTCTATTCGACTGTGCTAAAATACAAGTACAGAACAGGACAAAACCTAGTAATAATATGTTATATATTTAATATGTACTTATAAAGCCTCTTTATTTGATGTGTAATGTGGGTACATTTGAGAAATTTTATGGTTTCAGGAAGCAAATACATATAAAGTAGGCAATAAAAACTAGTTATGTCTTATATATTTGAAATATGCTAACTAAATCCTTTCATTTGATACCCCACACGGTACCCATCAACGACTTTTTTGTTTTTATTCACGACGTTATTGCCTCTAGAGGGTGTCATATTGAATTAAGAGAGACGTCACATATCTAAAAACACTTAGATTATCAATACCTATTTAAAGTCACCGTAATTATAAATCGGTCCAGGAATTTGGAAGATTTGAGGTAATAAAGAATATTACCAAAATACATTATACGCGCGAAAAACGTAACCCTTCTCCTGCAGGCCGGTAAAAAGGTCTTAGGTGAGAGCCTTCTGGAACTCCAGATAAGATTTCCTTCAAAGATGACTGATGGAATTTACTAGTTTGCAATTACGCCATAAAATTCTCGATTCACAATGTAGGGGATTTAAGCCATTTTAGACCGTTATGATCATTACCATAAAGCTTTTGTTTAAAAATATGATTTATGGTACTACTACTATGGTGGTGTGATACTAAGTCAAAGGCTTTGTTAAAAATTACTATAGATATCCACAGTTTGAAAGTCCAGCATCCATAGATTGTCGCAAGATCTCTATAACCTTAAATTAGAAGGTAGGCCTTGATTTAATAAATTTATGTTGTACGTCATTAAAATCACTTAGATTTTAATAATAAATGTGTGATCATTTACGGAAGTAGCAGGCTTTCGAATACTTTAGCAAAAGTCGGAAGTAACGATATTGGTCGGTAATTTATAACAATTTTCTTTGCATTACTTTTGTATACGTAATCTATTTTAGCTATTTTCGTTGTATCCAATAGGATAGCCAGTAGATTTAATAGTGAAACAGACAAACTCTCCGCTTACTTACTAATAAACTGCAAAGAATATCGTCAAATCCTTGTCCTTTACAGCAGTTAAGATTTTTAAGGTGATAAAAGTGTAATATGTATACACTATAAAATAAATATTATTTAACATAATAAATGAGTTTATTGCCAATAAATTAATTACAAATATAAGTACAATTTTAGCCTAAATCTTTAAAACTAGATGAGGTCCATATACCTCGTCAATAATATCGCGTCCCGGGAATCTTATTTTGGGGAGCCTCCATTTTAAGATAAAGGGTCTCACATTTTCGGAACCATCTTGATTATCTCCTGATTTTTCTAATTTTAACAGTGATGGGAAGATAGATTCGTCTAGAGGTGCTAGTTCTGGCGGGCTTGGTAATGGTGACAGAACAATTCTTTCTTCTTCCCCTTCTTTTGTGCCAGTGTTTACTTCCGGTTTCTCATCGCTTGGTATGTTCTTATCTAAATCCATTTCTGGAGCAATGAGGACAAGAGCTTCTGGAGAAGGTGGGAGCTCTAGTGCTGGTAGAGCAAATGTAGATGCCACCAAACAAAGAACTGCTAGACGGAACATCTAAAAAAATAACAATGTATAAATATCAATAAAGTAGATTAAAATTTCTTTGAACTACTTATATTTAAAGTACTTTACCTTTTAAATGCTTTAATTTGATAACTTTAAATCAAATAACAAAAACAATATAGAAGCTTAGTTAGCTGATTTCTTTTCAAACTGATGTAATTGAAAGCATTCAACGCTTTATATACATAAAAACGATGTATTCGTTATAATAATAAATCATTAGGTCATCCGCTTCAAAAGAAATTAGAGGGTATAATTTAAAGTCGTTAACAAATTATTCTAAAAAATATACGTAATATTTTTATAAATACCATAATTTTTATTCATTTAAATTTTGTTATATTAAAAATTTGAAAACTAAAGTTTAAAAAGTTTCAGGTATTTACATTAATTTCTTAATAATTCCTTATTGCTCTAAAGAGTCAATAAAGATTTTTAATATTTTTAAACTGTTACACACACTTAAACACATAAAAAAACGTTTTTCTGAATTTTTTAAATAAAAAAACTAAGATAATATTAAACATCTATATATAAATACGTGAAGCAAAGAGTTTGTATCCCTTTTTACGAAAATTACGCCAACGAAGGAGCATGAAATTTGGCACACTTATAGTTTATATAGTGAAGGAGTGCAGAAAAGTGATATCTTTTTAAAATATTGCATAAAAATATAATAAATTAATAAAATTATTGTTACAAGCACTACGATAGTTTGACATCCATATTTATAAAGCTAAAAAGTGCTATACAACGCGTTGTTAACGCGTCAACGGGGACACTAGTTTTAATAAAATAAAAAAAATGCTGAGACACATAAAATGAAATGTACATAGGTATAATGGAAAACAATAATAACATATAATGTATTGAAACTGTCCGTATAAGTAGCGTATACTTTGATATTTTATTTTTCGTTATTTGGTTTTCGTTATTTCTGAGCGTCGTCGTCGTCGTCCTGTTAGCTGTAGCAATACGCTTTTCTGCATTCATAATATTCCTTTTATTTGTACCAAATGTGTGTCTCAAATTCTATTATATATTCTAATATCTTCGTATTTGCCAATGTGTGATTTGGCCAACCGTTCTTTGTTATATGTTTCAAATATTAGAATCTGAGTTTAACTCACTTTCTGGTTTCATGTAAGTATTTTTTTTATAAAAAAAACCTGTTAATATTATAATGTTATCACAATACATGATTGTGAATGAACAGATATATGACTAATAGAAAAGATATCCAGTCAGAATTCAGTAAAGGTTTCGACAAAATAGGTTAAGCAAAAGCTTGTATATTAATGGAAAACCTTATTGAAAAAATACAGAACGGATGCTTATACTACTTTAATTTTAGAGCTTTGGTACAATGCAAATTAGTTTGTTGTTTGATAGTTTTAAAGCGTTGAACACAACACTTCTGAATCATTTCATCGTTTTAATCACACACTTAAAAACTAGAAAAAATTTTTAGAAAACACATATAAGAAAAAGATTATTTTGTAAATCTCGTAAGTAAATAATTATCTTTAAGTGTTATTTGTATGTATTACACCAAATCTTTAGAGATTATATTGAAAATTAATAAATAAAATATATTTTTTTTTTATTTCTGTATCCCGCATATAGTAGGATAGGCAGAGGCAACCTGAGAACCTATGATAAGACACCTGTTCTTCTTACTAACAATTCCGTTCCACACTTTCCGCCGAATTGAGTGCACAGGTGCTGAGTGGCGGAACTCAACGTCGCGCTTTTGCTTTATCTCAAATCCAGAGAAATAATAAACTTTACATTTCCCTGAAAGTGGAAACCGATTCATGAACCTTGTCAGTGGGCGGCGCCGCACGCTTGTGCCTCTGCGCCACGAGACAGGTGTTATCCTTCTTTTATATTCAATGATCATATCTTCCATAAGCGAGGTCTTTCTTATAGCGCTACCAAAATACTATATTTTTTTTGTTAATACAGTTATATCTGTCTGTATTATGTTAAACATTCTTTATATAAGGTTTTATAAAATATTCCTTTATTAAATACCTACTTTCTAGAATAATAAAAAAAAAAAAAAAAATACATCAATTGTGTTTGACAAATCCCAAATTAAAAATATCTTCTCAATGAAATATCTCCAGAAAGGCCACATATTATATAGACATTTACAAAATTCTTTGGGGAGTATGAGTATTTGTATTGTTGTGTATTGTTGGGAGTTGTCACAGATACTTTTAGCATTCTAAATTATATTTTTGTTGACGATTGTCGCAATTTGAAAATTATTTTCAATAAATCTTGAACAGATTTAAAAAAGTGGTTAAGTCTCAAAGATACTATTTCATACTGATTTTCATTTTTAATATGCATTTTATGTTTAAGAAGGTCTTAAAAAATATTAAATATTTTATTATTTCACATGAAACAAATGATTATTCACATAAAGCTTCGGGATCAAAGCATGTCAACAATTATGTAATGAATTTGCGCCTGCTCTCACCGGAGTTCCCTCGCTAGGGAAAAAGCGTGAAGTTAGATATAGTAGATTGAAGGAAAGAGCAGCAGTAAAGAGTATATATATATATATAAGGCAGGGTATATATATATATATATATATATATGTTATATATATATATAGGTATATTTATATATATAGGTATATATGTGGCTTAAATATGAATTTCATAAAAATGTTATGTTATGAAATTCTGTATATTCTGAACGGATCTCAAGAAGCTATGCACTTAAAGATTTGCATAAGAATTATAATTTTAGTTAAGTGAATTCATTAGTGAGAGTCATTGCAACATAATTTAGTATAAAAGGTACTTTGATAGAACACCAAGCACAAACACATTTGTACAATTGAATAATACAAATGGGGTATTTCTCTGGAATACAAAAACCGTAGTCATCATGAAAATGGTAAGATTATTTCATTATTATTCAGCAGAGTGAATTTTTCAATCATTCAAAAGCTTATATTTATGTTTGGGAAAATGGTAATCTTAAATTCTATTATTATTATATTCGTTGTTCTCGTTGGCTTGTTGGCTGTGGCTGCTGCTGCCCAAGTGTGACCCTGAAACTGCCGCCCGACGAGCGCCCTGGCTCTAGAGCAGTCGAGGTGAGGTCCATGATGAATTTGGACAATATGCTCTGCGGTGCGTGACAGCTGAAGGTACAGTAATCCAACGCGGTCGTCCCGGTGCCCTCAGAAGATGGTTCCGATACTAATGTTCATTACGGAAGGAGAATCTCCTACATTGGTGATGATGGCAAGACCTACGTAAAGAAATACACAGCTGGTCTTGATGGTACTATTGTCAGCGCAATCATTTACCAGCCCTGAAACCCGAACCTGTTGTGGCTTAATTTCCAGTTTCATCTAAAAAAGATTAATAAATTATATTTAAACTACACGTTGACTTATAATTAAACACCTATTAAATTACTAATTTGTATTCAAAAATGTAGTCAAAGAAAAACAGATCAATAAAATTGGCTATTATTAACGCCTGTCGTGGCGCAGAGGCACGCGAGTATGCAACTGTAAACGTGACAGGTTGTGGGTTCGCCAATCCCACCCAGGAAATGTTAGTATTTCATTTCTGCGTTTGGTAACAAAGCAAAACGCAAGTGTTGAGTTCCAGCACTCAGCACGTAATGCCTCAATTCAGAGAATAGGAAACGAAGTGTCTTAACACTAAGCTAAGTTGCCTACCCTGCTATATGCGGATACAGTGTGAAGCTATGTTTGTAATAAAATTATTATTTTTTCTTTGCAAATTTTTCTAGCTAATTTCTTCTTTTATAATAAAATAAACGTTCTTATAAAAATCCTTAATGAGAAGTGAAATTTGCTACTTTGAGTAGATTCTAGTACCTACCTCGATATTACCTTTTGTATAGTTTCTTTTTTTACGCCATGATGTTTTTATTTTTTAAACCTGTAGAACAACTCCATGAAACATTTATATATCTAATTATCCATCATAAATATTGATTGAACATAATTTTGAATGAAAAAGAAATGCGATGAAACACTAACAACCCAGGATTTTGTATTGAGCCATATCTATCCATCATGCACAATCAGAGGTTTGTTCTAAAATTGAGTGCTCTGTGTTTCTTATACAAGCCACAAGCCGTGGACTGTTTGGAAGTGTTTGTTAGTTGTTGCGTTTCCCCTGTGCTCTTACCACTGAAAACCAACTGTCTCCACGTGTATCATTCCCAAGACTCTATCATGGTGATGAGTATTAACCACAAATTTTCTCATAAAATACTGATCTTAAGATATCGCCATTGCATAGTCATAACACAACGTAGATGGAGCTACATTCTAACCACATGTTGCACTTATTGAAATTGAACGTCGATAACTTCGTGAATAGTAATCTGGCTGGAAAGTATAAGCACTATAAATAATAAAAAATATGATGTACTATTTTTGTATCGGCTATTTTTTTTTGATAAATATTACCGTTTTCGAGAAATATTGAAAAAGTTAAAAAAATATCGAGTTTACCCTCTTTAATAATAATATTGTTTAAGCATTTTTACTGATTATTTTTTTTTATTATTTGGAATGTAAATTTGACAATTATATCTTCAATCATCCTGCAGAGTGGCTGTAAACACGTAACTGAACGAAGTACATCAGTGGTTATAATGCTTTCTACACATAGGTACTTTGAATAACGACAAATTAAAAATACAGTGTGTGATTTTTCAAGTCTCAGAAAATGTGCCCACAATACTTCTCTTCCGAATTCTATTTAGTTTGAAGAGATGTAGAATATGCTCCTTGTAAAAGACTGAATCACCCTTTTGTATACCGTGTTGTGGTGAAGACGACGCAAATGTGATGAAAAGTATATTAGCAAAAAATACTTTAAATAGAAACTTGAAAGCTGAAACGAAAAGATGCAAAAAAAAAACCATAACTTGATGACGATATTGATGGTTTCCAAGTGAAATAAAATATTACAAAAAATTATTGATTTTTATGTGGATTGATCGAAATGAACAAGATTAAAAAAATAAGCTAACTTAAAAAAATGCTTTATTAGCTTAACTCCTTAAAATTGTAATGAAATCCATAGCGGATAGTCAGATGAATGGGATTGCCAAAAGTACGGCCCACACCACCACCTATTTTGTCCACAGTCACTAACCTCTCATATTCTCTCCCTGCCTACTTTACGTCACCCTTCCCTCTGTATCATTAACACTTTTGAAGGTCAACCGAAGTCAACAGGTAGAGAGGACCACTCCTTGCGCAGCCGCTCATCTGCTTCCATATATCTTTTTACCACCACCAAAACACCAGAAGAAAGAAAGTAAAACCCAAACACATGTGACTCATTATTTATTAGCAGAAAATTACATTAGAGTAAAATAAAATCAAGGTTTCAAGTTAAGCTTATTGTAATTCTGCACTGCGCGCAGTGGCGACCGACTCATGGTCCCCAGCAGGTGCACGTTGGCGCTACCGCGAGCGGAGCGCACGCCGCGCAGCTGCCGCCACTGCGCGCTGCCCGAACGCCGTGCGGCATGGTGTTGGACAGCGCACCGTGCGCGCTGCTCGCGACATGCGCGCACCAGACGAGTCTTCAGAACTGGTGATATTAAAAACGTTTTTACTTTAACGAACAATAAGATTCGGAGGAATAATATATATATATATATATAGATCATTGATGACTAAAGTTCCTAGTAAATTTTGTTGTAGGTCATAAATACAAAAAAAATAAATGATATATAAAATAAAATACATATAGAATATTCAGCTGAAAATAAATTATTATTAAAGTAAATAAGTCTTGCCTTGCATCATGGTTGTACTGAGAATTGGTATGGAAGTTCTTTATTACACAGGTATCTTCTTTCGGTTGTCAATGAACATGTACAATTCACTCATTATGTGCCGTTGTGCATGGTAACGTACCACAAACACACAGATACATTGTTGATTTTACTAATTCAATATCAAGAACAGTAAAATTTCCTGTCTTAATAGATGCTTTTTTATGAACATAAGTAATGAATTTCAAAGGCCTAAAAATTAATTTGGGAATCAATCTAATATATTAATAAACTATATGTATTGGTAGATAATTACAGTTCAAAAAAAATGTTGTGGAAATACTCGCTTAAATTAATGTGAAAACAAAACCATACCAGGTGGAATTAATTCAGATATTATTTTGGTTTTTTAATACTTTTTAAATGAAAATGTTCTGATTGCTAAAAAAAAACATGATGTATAATATGCTGCATGAATAATTTATTCTAATGCTCATTATAATTCTAGCCAGCCCTGTTAATGCAAAAAGATTTAGACATTTATCAACTAGATCTGTTACCTGGTATAATATCTCTGAGTTGTATAATTTTTGATCTCAACATGATTGTAAAGATAAAACAAATACAATCACTATTGATGTTACTAATACTAATTAACACACAACTACTTTGCATAGCTCATTTCATGTTATTTTACATACATTTTAAAGGCTGGTTGTATCTTCATATATTAGGTAGTAGTAGAGGTATATATATATATATATATGCTACATATATATATAAGAGAGAAAGAGGTATATATATATATATATATATATACATAAGTATATACATATGTCGTGCAGAAGCCGCGCAAAAAGTGGTATGGCGATAATTCCATCTTCATGGACGCCATGGTCAGTGTGTTCCCAGGCGGCGCCAGCGAAAGCCCAACAAGATGTGTTCCGCTCTACTCTGACATGCCATTTAGTATTGTCGCCTGGCGTTTTCTAACAATGTATCGCCAGCCGGCTAACCATCAAATCATATTTCAAATATCGAACTAAGCCCATATGGAAATAGTAAATACCTTTGCCATTATTCCCCAACACGGCCATACTCGATAGTGGAGACGCGTTCTCGCGGCTCTCGCGCATTCCAGCGCATTAAAAACCACTGGTGCGAAGCGTTACGCATTCCAACGCCGCATAAACTTCCAGCGCGAAGTGTTGCTGGCCATCTCCAATGCATTAAAATCAACAGCGCGAAGCGTTACACATTCCAACGCATTAAAACCACAGCGCGAAGCGTTACACATTCCAGCGCATTAAATCAACAGCGCGAAGCGTTACACATTCCAGCGCATTAAAACCACAGCGCGAAGCGTTACACATTCCAACGCATAAAATCACAGCGCGAAGCGTTACGCATTCCAACGCATAAAGTCACAGCGCGAAGTGTTACACATTCCAACGCATTAAAACCACAGCGCGAAGCGTTACGCATTCCAACGCATAAAATCACAGCGCGAAGCGTTACGCATTCCAACGCATTAAATCAACTACGGTATAAAGGTATACCTTTAAACCGTTCAGTACCTTTACACATTTTTAAACATAGAAATATGCTTTAATATTTGTTCAATATTATACCTTACTGAACCTTTAACTTTACCTTTAACTTTACCTTTACCTTTACCTTTAACTTTAACTTTACCTTTTCATACTGTACCTTTTTAATCATACAATTTATAATATGCTTTAATACAAGACCAATATTATAGCATATTGTACCTTTGTAATAAAACAAAATTGCAGTCTCTTTATTCATAAAAAACAAATAATACATTTCATTCTTATACGATTCTACAATTCACTTATATTTTTTTTTTTCTTTTATTTTATTTTATTATTTTATTTATTTATTATAGTAATATAAAGTTATAAAATGATAAGTACAATAAATTCATATAAAAAAAGGCGAAGAATAAATCTCTGATATTAAGAAGTAGATTCCCATCTCTCAGATCACAATTTACCCAATAATTTTTGTTCGTCCATCCTGATTTTTAACAAATCTAACTATAATCTTAATTTCATACATTCCCCCTGTTTTCTCTTTTTTTTCAACAACATTTCGAGCATTTGCGCATTTGAGCATTTATCGACGTTGAACACATTATATATTTTTTTTTTTATTGCTTATCACAACCATACAAAAATAGGTACAATAATTCCATATAACAAAAAGGTATTTAACAATTCTTATTTATTTTATCGCAATTTCTAACTCTTTAGACATGTCAGGTAGACAAGATGGATATTTACGTAGTTTTTCATGACAAACATACTGAATGCGTCCACCTACCAATGGTACAACTCTATATCTGTCGTTTGCGCACACCTCTATTACTTTACATGGATTCGAAAATTTTGAATTAAGTTTTTTAATTACACGA
>JAKGSA010002375.1:0-19107 GCA_033558755.1 Philaethria dido
AAACGCGGCACCCATCTCGCCGACAGCTTTCTCATGCCCAAAATTTATATAGGATATGACCCACGCGGTCTTTTGAGATGCCTACTGTCTCGGCTATCTCGCGTACCTTCAATCGGCGGTCTGCCAATACAAGGTCATAGATTTTTGTAACGTTCTTCTCCGCAGTGGCCGTTTTCGGGGCACCGGGGCGTGGCTCATCAAAAACTGACGTGCGACCACGTTGAAATTCATTAAACCAATTTTTGACGGTCGCCATCGAAGGAGAAGAGTCACCGTACACAGCATCCAAGCGTTCTTTGATTTCGCTGCGCGATTTCCCTTCCAAAAACAAGAATCGAATCACCGACCGATATTGTACTTTTTCCATTTTTCTAAAATTCGCCCACACGCCCGCTTCTACACGCGCAAAAAACAAAACTACAAGTCCTATTCGACTAAAATTTTGATTTTCTACACGACAGTAAATACTTCTTGCGATAGTAGCGCCATCAGGCGGAGAGGCTAAGTACTTATCGGACCGCCCTCGTATGTAGGTACCGTCGTCGTTACCGTCTCCACTCTTAGATAAGGAAAATACTACGGTGAATGTGTGGTATATAGATAGCATTAAACTAACGCCTATCGTGGCGCAGAGGCGAAGCGTGCGACTGTAAACGCGGTAGATTGTGGGTTCGATTCCCACTCCAGGAAATGGAATTTTTAATTTCCTGGGTTTGGTAACAAGGCAAAGCGCGGCGTTGAGTTCCGCCACTCAGCACGCAATGCCTCAATCTGGCAGAAAGTGGGGAACGGATTTATTGAAATAGAACGGAGTGTCTTAACACTAGATTTTCAGATTCCCTCTTCCAACCCTGCTATATGCGGAATACAGCGTGAAGTTAAAAAAAAAAGAATTACACTAAAACGAAAACTAACACTACTAGAACACTTAATTATCAATAAAACAACTCCTTTTATTGCTAGAACACCCAATTGTGAAATACTGCCTAACAATTTTGAGTCTTTTATGAATTTAATGACGAATACTATAACTGCACTTTTTAATTACCCCTACTTAAACACAAAAAAAAAATTAAAAATAATGCCATTACTTTTATTAGCCACACCAGGGTTTCTTAAGCTATGGGGTCGCGTAGCAAAATTCTGGGGTCGAGAGATTTTAATGTCAAATATTTATATATACCATTTTGGCCAATTACCAATTTGTATGGGGTCGTCAAGAAACTCGCAATCATAAATGGGGTCGTGAATAACAAAAGTTTAAGAAGCCCTGAGCTACACGCATCCATAAACAACAAAATATGAGCCATAACCGAATACTATCTTAAAATATTATTTTGTAACTTATTATGTGTGTGTGTCTTTTTTTTTTTCTTTTTTTTTTTTTTTTTATTGATAACGGACGGCAAACGAGCAGAAGGACCACCTGATGGTAAGTGGTTACCTTCGCCCATAGACATCTACAACACCAGAGATGTTGTAGATGCGTTGCCAACCTAGAGGATACTGATAGAAGGGGGGACAATGTAGTAGTCCACTATCAGAACCACCACATTTTGGGGAAAGGATGGGTGGGAAAGGGGAAAATCTGGCTTACATGCCATCGAACCGGAACACATCATTAGATATTTGGCGGTTCGTCTTTGACATGATAGTGGTCGCGAGCCAGTCGGAGGACGAACCTCCTACCACCTAAAGTCTATCTGTGTGACAGATAAAAAGAAGAATATACAGACTATATTAACATATCTAAGTGTGTATATGTTTGTGTTTGTATATGTTCAACCATACATGTGTGTATGATGTTTGTGTGTGTAATATTAATGTATATCTCACCGATGGCTCAGTCATGCCGTGGTCAGCATCCGCATCGTACTTGATGAGCCAGTTGTCGTTCCCGCGGTCGGTGTTACGAATTATGTAATCTAGCACCACGAGCCGCTCGAATTGTAGCTGAAAACTGACACCCACCAACAAAATATATATTATATTGTTTTATTATGCAAATATTATGATCAATATTTTTAGAAAACGTATTAGATTTTGAACGCAGCGGGACTCGAACCCGCACCTCATGTTTACCGTGCAAGCACTCTGACCGCTAACATGCGTTCTTATCCAGCGACGTTGAAATTCTTGTGCTTGTTACAACTTATTTTATTGTTTTTGGTCTCCTTATCTATATACAATAATACATGCAATGTCACTGGAAATTAATACTTTGTGGGTTTGATTCCGACTCCAGGAAATGTAAAATTTAGTATTTTCATTTCTTGGGTTTGGTAACAAGGCAAAGCGCGGCGTTGAGTTCCGCCACTCAACACGCAATGTCTCAATTCGGCGGAAAGTGGGTAGCGGAATTGTTGAAAGAGAATGAAGTGTTTTAACACTAGGTTCTCTGGTTCCCTCTGCCTACCCCGCTACATGCGGGATACAGCGTGAAGTTGAAAAAATATTTTGACAGTTCCCTGTCAGTACATCTTTGAAAATGTAATGTATGTTAAGAAAAATATTAATAGTTTTTCAAAAATTGGCGATGTACACAATATAAATACAAGGAATAGGCTTAAACTTGCAGCGCCTGTAACTCGATTGCATCGAGTCCGCAATTCTTTTATGGGACAGTGTGTATGCTTTTACAATAGGATACTAGAAAACGTCCGAGAACTTTCCATTTCAATGACTGGGACCGTAGCGTTCGGCTCTCCGTTTTCTCTTGACTACCCCGCTAGGGATGTTAAGTAAGTACTATGATGATTATTTCTAAACTTTTATGTACAATAAAGTATTATTATTAATACTAGAAATACTGTTGACGCGTTAACAACGCGTTGCTTAGCAACGTATATGTCACTTTGTATAAACATGGATATCAAACCATAACTGTAATTTGTAAATTTTTTATATTTTTTATGCATTATTTAAAAATAAAATTATCATTCCACACTCTAACGCTATATTAACTATAATCGTGCCAAGTTATGCTCCTCTCTCCTCCTTCTCCGTAATTTTTATAAAAAGGGGTACAAAGTTTCTGTTTCATGTATTTATATATAGATTATTAGAATAACTTACGAATCCATAACTTGTGAAGACGGTGGTTCTTGTTCGAAGCGCCTCAACCAGTAGTCTGCGTCTTTGTAACCTTCTACGAACACTTGGAAGGACCCCACCTTTAAAAAATATATATTTTTTGTCATAAATGACATGACATTATGTCATCGTGACATGACATAAAGCCATCTAATTGTAAACATGGAAAGAAAATTTAATTAATAATTACATTACAGCTAGTTATAATATGGCGTGAATAAATGAATAAATCCATAACACATAGTTATCAGGATAAGCATTTTAATGTTTGAGTGTTATCTGTAAAATTCTATTTTTATGTTAATCAAATAATCAATTATTAATAAGTATTATATTTCCTCAATGTTTTAATCGTCCTACAAATAAAGCAATCCAGCAATTTTCACAAGTCGACATATCAACCTATTCACGGCACACCGGATATAATCTGCAGACTATAATTTTTTTTGTTAGTGCTAGTGTTAAGACACTCTGCTGTGTTTGATCTGATTGAGGCATTGCGTGCTGAGTGGCGGAACTCAACGCCGCGCTTTGTTTTGTTACCAGACCCAGGATATGAAAATACGAAATATTTAAAAAATATAATAAAATAAAAAATACCATAAACAATAAAGTGGGAATCGAACCCACAACCTGTCGTATTTACGTTCGCACGCTTGTGCCTCTGCGCCACGACAGGCATTGGAAGACAAGAATAACCTAAAAAAATAAATGTTACCTTAGGCGGTAATCCCATCCTGTTAAACCGTAAGTTAGGGAACTGTTCGGTGATGGCGCGCTTCAGCCGCGAGCGCTCGCGATCTATGCGGAGGTAGTTGAACGTCTCTGATACTAGCTTTACCACCTGAAATGGTCATAAAAGAGATAAAATTAATTTTAAATCGACTTATGAAAAAAGTTCTATCTTAACACTTGGTTGTGGGTTTGATTACCACTCCAGGAGATGGAATTTTTCATTTAATGGGTTTGGTAACAAGTCAAAACGCGGCATTGAGTTCCGCCACTCAGCACGCAATGCCTCAATTCGTTGGAAAGTGGGGAACGGAGTGTCTTAACACTAGGTTCTCTTTACTTACCCTGCTGTATGCGGGATACAGCGTGAAGCTATGTATGTATGTGTATTGTTTTTATACTTTAAATATAACTTTTTACTGAGTGTTCATCCATTTTTTAAATGTTTTTTCATTTATACTAATCTAATAGATAATCATCAAAAACACCACAATACTTCTGATGTGGTACTATTTAGATTAGTTAAGATCTGACCTGAGTAGGTTATGAGTTATTCGTAATAATGTTACTTTTTGTACATTTTAATATAATTTTTTTTGTTAGTGTCTAAATTATTTGACTACAATCTCAGTCTTTCCAATAATAATAAATATGATCATTCCCAAAAGATAATTGAATCCAAATATCCTTCACAACCACACGACTATCCAACTGTTCAACGATAGCCATTCCTTAAAAAAAAACAATTTTGTTTTCTATCACCACACTCACCCGAGTTTTGGGTACTATCCGTAACCCAATCTTGGAGTCCACCAAGCTCGCACCAGCTTCAGACAGGTAACCCTGGTTGGGTATGAGGCAGGATCTGCCGAAGCAGCACGGACAGCACAGCTTGTGCATCCATTTGGTCCACTTCGGGTTTAACCTGCCGTATGGTTCTTCATCTTTTGGTTTGAACACGCCTATTATTTTCTGAAAAATTGTTGGAAATACCATAGATATAAGGTCTGAACTTATTATGTGACAGTTGGTAATCATAGACAATACGTACACAATATAAATCTTACATTATATTTGATTGAATTTTGCAATTAAATTAGTATTATTGTTTTATTTTCTTCAATCATAGAGAATGTAGTGTCAAAGGCACTTCACGATTTTCTGCCTAAAAAAATGAGACTGAGTGTTGACGCGAAGCAACTAAACACACTCTGTCTAACCACAACGGAGAAATAAAAATATTTTAAATATAATTATTCCCACGAGTGGGGTTCGAACTCGCAACCATTCGCGTTAACAATTATAGAGATATTATTATTTGAACCACCTTAATGATTATCAAGTTTATAAGTAAAATGTAATTTTATTATATTTGCTATTATCTACACTGGACGTAATAACATAAGTACTCTTAAAAAAATATTTAAAACAAATTTTAAAATATTGCCACATATAAATAAATGAAACATAACTTTTTTATCTGTGTCATATTTATAAATAAATGTCTCCTTTATACCAAGAAAGAGAACCAGACTTATGATCATCTTATCCCCGTAAAGGTTTTTTAATCTGTGCTCTAGTAACTTCAAACTGTATCTGACATTTAGCTTATTACTGATTTAAATATCAAAAAATAGATATTTAAACCAGTAATATTGACTAAATTATGACAATTTGAATTGTTTTTAGAGCAACCATAAATATTATTTAATTACAGTGGGGAATAGAAATGTAAAAGATAACGGAGTGTCTTAACACTAGGTTCTCTGGTTCACTCTGCCTATCCTGCTATATGCGGGGTACAGCGTGAAGCTATAACAAAAAAAAATCATCTTTTCTGGATAGCGGGGTTGTCCAAGAAAACCTGAAACGTGTCAAGATACTCCGTTTTTCCCAAAATCAAGACACTGCGTGTCGAGTAGCGGAAATCACAATTAAATTAAAAATATGAGTATTTAAATGTCAATATCGCCTGTCGTGGCGCAGAGGGACAAGCGTGCGGCTGTTAACGCGACAGGTTGTGGGTTCGATTCTCGATCCCATTTCGACTCCAGGAAATGGAATTTTTCATTACCTGACTTCAACAAAACAAAGCAAAGCGCGACATTGAGTTCCGCCTCTTAGCACGCAACGCCTCAATTCGGCGGAAAGTGGAGAACAGAGTGTCTTAACACTAGGTTCCATCTGCCTACCCTGCTATATGCAGAAGCTATGTATGTATGTACTATTTAAATCTCAATATAATACAGTATGAGCGTACTCGCGGGACTTTGGCCTACTCTTATAGATGGTATCTAGTATTTTATTACTATGAGGCGTCCCAATAGATCTAATAAAACAAACTGAACAAAGTACCTATTGTGAAATAAAATTTTAATAAAAATAATAGATTGTCGTGTGGCCTGTCGTGGCGCAGAGGCACGAGCGACTGTAAACGCAAGTTGTGGGTTCGATTCCCACTCCAGGAAATGAAAATATTAATTCATTATTTAGTATTTTCATTTCCTCGCTCTGGTAACAAGGCGTTGAATTCCGCCAATCAGCACACAATGCCTCAATTTCAGCGGAAAGTGGGGAACGGAAGTGCTAAAAGAGAATGAAGTGTCTTAACTGGAGAGAAGCTAAAAAAAATTGGTTGTCATTTAAATTAATTCACGTGTCTTTTTGAAACAAAAATATATACCCATGTGCCGTTGCGGCACAGTAGGAAAGCACCTAATTATAAACGCGATTGGTTGTGGGTTCGATTTTTACTCGGGTGTATATTGTTTTCATTTCTCCGCTCTGCTAGAAGATGTAAGATAAAGATCGTCATTGAGTTCCGCCACTAGTTGACACACTTAGGAAACGAAAATTTTTTTTAGAAAACATACAAAAATTTGAACGCAGCGGGACTCGAACCCGCGTATGGTTTAGCGGAGCAGAGCACTTTGACCTTTGGTATCCAAAAGGCGAGTGTTAAAGTCCCACTACGGTAAAATTTTCATGTTTTCTGAAAATATTTTTAAAATTACCTTCCTAGAAAAGTATGCATTTTCGATTTGTCAACCTATTCACGCCTGATACGGAAATAATATAGTATTCTATTTGAAAAAGAATATTTATTGAATTTCGTTAGTTATCCCATAAATCGATTTTACAAGAAACATTATTTACATGAAGATTATGTTTCACGTTGTCTAGACTGTAAGACTTCTTACTTATTAAAGCTTAGGATTACTCTGTGTTAGTCATAAGACTTGTACAATAAATCCTACATACATACATAGCTTCACGCTGGATCACGCATATAGCAGGGTAGGCAGAGGGAACCTGAGAACCTAGTGTTAAGACACTCCGTTCCCCACTTTTCACCGAATTGAGGCATTGCGTGCTGAGTGGCGGAACTCAACGCCGCGCTTTGCGCGCTTGTTACCAAACCCAGGTAATGAAAAATTCCATTTCCTGGAGTGGGATTCGAACCTACAACCTGACTTGTTTACAGTGGCATGCTTGTGCCTCTGCGCCACGATAGGCTTTAAAATCTGACGAGTAATTTTTGCCACCGCCTGGAATCAAACCCGCAACCGTCATGTACAAGCACTGTGTTTACGACACGATGACGTCATATTATACCAACAGATTACGCAAGTATCGACGCCACGCCAATCATACAAGTTACAATCGATATAATATTAATTACAACATTTACGCAATACGATTCAATGTCGTGAACCTGTTTTACCAACTTTTAAAAAAGGCGAAGGTTTATTTCGTCTGAATTTTACTGGGTGAGCTAATTTTGATGATTACTTTTATATGAGATAGCTAGTGGTTCTGATGTGTTCCCATCTGAATTTATTTAAGATCTGACGAATAGTTTTTGAGTTATTTGTAATATTGTTATTAGCCTTTTTACTTGAATTTGTTTTCCTTTTTTTGTTAAAATCTTAATTATAACAGCCTATATGTTAAGCGTTTGTAATTTAACCTCAAAATACTAAAGGGATTTCCTTTAAAATTAGGATAAAAAAAAAAAACTGGGGTAAACTAGACGGTCTTAGAAAACACATAGACATTGAGTGCTCTAAACAATAAGAAGGGCTCATTTTTTTACCCTGCATAGCAGGGTAGGCAGAGGGAACCTGAGAACCTAGTGTTAAGAC
Organism: Philaethria dido; assembly: GCA_033558755.1. Taxonomy (NCBI): domain Eukaryota; kingdom Metazoa; phylum Arthropoda; class Insecta; order Lepidoptera; family Nymphalidae; genus Philaethria; species Philaethria dido. The sequence continues at coordinate 7,971 of JAKGSA010002375.1, forward strand.
ACTCCGTTCTTTTTTAACATTTCCGTTCCCCACTTTCTACCAAATTGAGGCATTAGTGGTAGAGTTCGACGGTACGCTTTACCTTGTTATCAGAGCGAGGAAAAGAAAATACTAAACATTAATTATTATAAATATATAATATTTTAATTTCCTGGCGTGGGAATCGAACCCACTACCTGTCGCCGTTACAGTCACACGCTTGTGCCTCTGCGCCACGACAGGCATCACTGACGTTTATAGTGTAACCTCGAAAACCTAAAAGAAGGTAAAACTAGGGTAAACTACAATGTCTTAGGAAACAGAGCTTTTCAAACAAAAAGTACGGCCCATATATCTTAAGTGTATTACAAAGTAACAACTAGCATTTGCTCGCGGCTTTTCTCGCGTGGCTTGTTAATAAAAATTAATATTTTATGCTATTCTGATGTATTACTGTAAAGTTTCATTTAAGTCCGTTTAGCAGTTTTGGCGTGAAAGAATAACAAATATAACATCATGAACTTTCGCATTTATGGTATTAAGATATTTAAAAGTCACCAAATAAATGTATGTATGTTCTCTAATTTATGAATTTATAAAGTAAAAAAATGTTTAACTTCTGTACTGGTAAGCCTGTTACCACATTAGTGTGTTAGATACGATTCGTACAATATTTTAACCACTCTGGTAAAGCAAACTGCGGCGTTATGTTCCCCAAATCAACATGCAGTGACTCAAATTCAAGTATACACTAAGTGTTACTATGCGAAAAAAACGTAAACCTGCGTTTTTGAAGAAAGAAGTACTCCACATAATTACTATGAGATATACGAGTAATCTATATTATGTATTCTTTATATGTGTCTATTCCTCTTTACCTATTGTTAAATACAAACATTGTTTGCCTAAATTTTAAATTAGAAATTACCAATATTACCTGTTTGCATAGAAAAAAATACAATCGTTTCTACAATAGTTGTAATTTTATCGTAATTTTCATGTATACCGATTGTAATTTGTTCTATGGACCAATAAACAGAAAAAGAATAAAATATCCTTACCCCGCCGGGATTCTTTACAAAATACGAGCCACTTGAGCCCTGGTATATTCTCTCTGGGAATATACCATTGTCGATGGCCACCTCCGCCTGCCACAGCAGCTCGCTGAACTGTGGGTCATCTGCAATGTATAAAAATAACAACTATAGCCAAAAAATGTAACAAGTATGCTGTGACATTTATCCCTATTAATATATATATATATATATATATATATATTCAAATAAAGATATGGTGGCAGACATATTTGTATGTCAAAAAGATTAAAATCTAGGTACTTCAAAGCCTTCGAATTACGCATATACGTACTATACACTATAGTATACAATATGGACTGCCATTGTCCAAGCGAGCGAAACTGCGGGTAACAGCTAGTATATATAAACGTTTGCATTACTGAGTGATTGACAGACAACGTGGAAGCGACAATACTAGCCATAGAAAGCTGAAATTTGGTATGTAGAAGATTTCTTATAAAACCTATGAAATCAAAGTAGAACGGAATAAAACGTCTGAATCGAAGAACTGTAAATACCAGTGGTTGTGAATTCGATCCCACTCCGGGGAACGAGTATATTCGAAATATTTTCAATTTTCTACTCTAGTAAGACAAAAAAAGCGCGGCGTTGAGTTCTACCACTCAGAATATCTGTGTCTCAATTATCGGGAATTAATGATATTGCGTGTCAAGTACCGGATTTCAACGCCGCATTATATATATAAGTCGCCGCCGAAAATATAAGTCATTTAAATATGTAGGTTACTTTAGTTGGGGTATTTTAAATGTATGGTAAGAATTTCATGAATCAACGCTGGCATGACGTAATTGGGTCGTGTGACCGCTTGTATGGGTAATATTACTTTTTACGGGGTAATGCGTGAAACTGTAACAATGTCATTTATTTCATATTTTTTTAGCTTCACGCTGTATCCCGCATATAGCAGGGTAGGCAGAGGGAACCTAAGAACCTAGTGTTAAGACTCCATTCTCTTTCAACAATCCGTTCCCTACATTCCGCCGGATTCAGGCATTACGTGCTGAGTGGCCAACGCCGCGCCTTGTTACCAGTCCCAGGAAATGAAAATACTAAATATTATTTTCATTTCCTGGATTGGGAATCGAATCCTAAACATAATCTTCGCTAAAAAAGATCAATTTCAAAAACCTCGACGTATGAAAACAAGACATATCTACAGGCTACATTACATGCATACTAGTATGTGAAACCTTCACCTTTTGAGGTTTAGTTGGCGGAACGCCAGTACTTTTTACAATCAGACTAAAATAACCACAAACATCATCTTTGAATGTTTAATAACAAATCAGTTGAAAAAACAAACTAAGAGGAACTTCGTGGCTTAGTTAGGTAGAAGACAAAGCGCGGCGTTGAGTTCCGCCACTCAATACGCAGTGCAATTTCGACAATTCGAGATATTGGAAGTTAAATAACGGAATTCAACATCGTGTTTTCAGACGGTCAGACACTGTCCTGCGTAACATCATACTAAATTATATAATTTAGAATAATCTATTTGTTAACATCAAAAATATCAAGATTTCTACCAATACTGATAAAATGGACGTTTGTTACTCTATCACACAAAAGCTACTAAACAAATCTAGATAAAACTATACAGTAATATAGCAACATTAGGATAACACATCTGACAACGATAAGGCCATCATGGCGCAGTGGGCTAGATTTAATGACCATTCCCTGGAATCCAATCCAGGGAATGATTATAAATCATTTCTGCGCTCTAGTACGATAAAATGGTTAAAAAATAGTTCCGCCACTTAACGCGCAATGTCTCGTAGTCGTGGCGAAAGCGGCGAACGGATTTTCTGGGCACTAGGTTCTCTGACTACCTTGCAGTGGCGACGCGTCCATATAACTCGATTCCCACCGGCTTGCCTAACTTTTCAAAGTACAAATATGAGACCTAAAAAAACAAGATCGCCAGAGAAATATTGGGCAAAAAATTGCAAAAAAACAAGCTCTTATAGACCTAAGAAAGTCATCGCCAAAATTATATAGTGAGATTACGAAATACCTTGACATCCTATACCGATCTTCTTAAACATCGGCTTCCCTAAAAATTACCGGCTTCCCTAAATATATATACCGGCTTTCCTAAATATACATAGGCTTTCTTTAATTTACCGGCTTACCTAACAAAAATTTTCACCCCTCGCCACTGCTACCTTGTTATGCGGGATCAATGTCTCGTTTTTTTTTTCCATAAAAAAAAATTAAAGGTGATACTGCTTTTTTTTAGAATAACTCGTAGCATACAATTTATAAACATTCTGGGCATATAAATTTTCATTTTCCTCTCAAATTAAATGAACAGGTTCCAAAAAGATATTTAGTAGCGACCTCAAATTCCACAGAGGACGGTTCATTACAAAACCTATAATATAAATAACTCGATATCATTTTTATGATTATAAGGCTATCGTGACGCAGTGGGAATATATACTGACTGTAACCGCAAATATCGTGGGTTCGATGTCCATTCGATGTTTTTTTTTAGCTTCACGCATATAGCAGGGTAGGCAGAGGGAACCTGAGAACCTAGTGTTTAGACACTCCGTTCCCCACTTTGCGCTGAATTGAGGCATTACGTGCTGAGTTGCGGAGCTCAACGCCGTAAAACAACTTATAAAGTGCTAAGGCTAACAAGAAGTTGCTTATGCAATGTCACTCTTCACAGCCCTGTTGTCAAACTAAACATTAGTTAAACTAAATAAATAAATCATGTACTATTTTATAAAACAAGCAGAAACCTACTTTTTTGTAAAAAATATCGTCATATTATGGAAATTACACAAATCTTTATAAATTGCAGCCTATGTCTTATTCCGATGTACAACCTATAATCACTTTAAAGTTTCATCTATATCCGTTCAGTAGTTTTTACGTGAAAGAGTAACAAACATCCTCAATAATTATCGTATTTATAATATTAGTAGTTCTCAAGTAAGGGACCACCCGGGGGAGGAAATTCAATTAAGGTCGAAGTACTTTTACTGTGGTTGACTCAAATTTCAGTGGATCATATATCCATATATAGAATTATATTAATAACTATGTGTATTATGAACTGGCCTGGCCTGCTGTGGCGCAGTGACATAAGCGTGCGACTGTAAACGCGACAGGTTGTGGGTTCGATTCCCACTCCAGGAAATGTTAGTTTTTTCATTTCCTTGCTCTGGTAACAAGGCAAAGCGCGGCGTTGAGTTCCGCCACTCAGCACACAATGCCTCAATTCGGCGTAAAGTGGGAACGGAAATGTTAAAATAAAATGGAGTGTAGATATATCAAATATATGATAGTGAATATGAATAATATTTATTTTACTAATTTAATGCATTTTTGATAGACTATTATAAAAAAAATAGATTTTCTCTATGTACAATATATACTTATTTACAAATTAATTCCTTCGTCCGCATAGTTTTCATAAAAAGGGATCCAATGTTTTTCTTTCACGTATTAAATAATGATATTTTATCAAGAAGGTAAGGACTCCCATTTAATTGAACTATTGGATTATCCTTTAACTCCGGATTTAGTCTAGACTAGTTAAGTCTAGACTTTAGACAGCAAATTTTCTAGTAGTATGTAGATAAAAAAGTAGCTTCACGCCTTATTCCGCATATCAGAGCAGACAGAGAGAACCTAGTGTTAAGACACTCTGTTTCCGTTTTCATTGCGTGACACATAGCGTGTTAAGTGACGGTACTCAGCCCCGGCTTTGCCTTGAGCGGAGAAACAAAAACTCGGGGAAAAAATCATTTCCCCGAGTGGGAATCAAACCCACAACCACGGGCGTTTACAGTGAGACTGTCCCACTGTGTCATGATGACCTATTATGATAATAATAAAGCATAAATATTACCTTATCTCATGTTTTTTTTTATATTGAAATAATTGAAGCATATTCAATGCGTAAGTCAAAGGTTGTTTTTAGATTAAACGTTAAAAAACATCTAAAAGTATACAAAGTATTATTTTACCACTACATTATAAATGCGAAAGTTTGTGAGTATGTATGTTTGTTATTATTTCACGCAAAAACTACTGAACGGATCTAAATGAAACATTGCAGTAACATAGCTTATCAGAGGCCATCGCGGCACAGTAGAACAGCATTTGTTTGTAAGTTTGATTGGTTGTAGGTTCGACGTCCACTCGGGGTAATAATTATACTAAATCATTTTGGAAAGACATGGCGTTGAATTCCGCTTCTCAATAATCTATTTCGAACGAAAATTGAACTAAGCTAAAAAAAATGGTTTCGAATCTGCTACAATTACACATAGCTTACAGACACATAATAAAAATATACATTTGGAAGAAATAAGAAGATATTATTATGGTACATTTGCATAATTAGCTTTAAACAAATAGCCGATTGCATAACGTTTAAATTATTATGAATGTTTTTGTCCTTGTATTTATTAAAGATTTTCTTATTAGTCATTTTAGACTACAATTCATATACATACATAGCTTCACGCTGTATCCCGCATATAGCACGGTAGGCAGAGGGAACCTAGTGTTAAGACACTCCGCTCCCTACTTTCCACCGTGCTGAGTGGTGGAACTCAACGCCGCGCTTTGACTTGTTACCAAACCCAGGAAATGAAAAATTCCATTTCCTGGAGAGGGAATCGAACCCACAACCTGTCGCGTTTACAGTCGCACGCTTGTGCCTCTGCGCCACGACAAGCGTATATGTATAATTCATAACTAACTCTAACCGAAAAACAAAATCGACTTGAGAAAAGATAAATAAAAGGCAAAAATATTACGAATAACTCAAAAACTACTCGTCGGAACTTAACTAAATTTAAATTTTGTTTATTTCTTATGGTGGGACCATATCAGAATAAGAACAAGAAATAAACTATACGGGATATGACCAAATTGGAAAACATTACAAATAAGGCTAAGAAACTAAAATGGAGGTGGACAGGTCATATGCTAGATCACAATATATCTACAGTAATATTTTGTTAATACGAAAAAATAATAACAACTATTTAAAGAACAGTGACAGACATGGTATAAATACAAGAAATAAAAATAAGCTGGTCACTCCTAGTTTTCCCCTTCAAAAGGTGAATAAATCGTTTATGTCACAAGGTATACGTATCCATAACAAAATTCCACAAATAATTACAGACCTGCCATTTGAAAAATTCAAAGTCGAGATTAATATATTATTAAAAAAAGTATATTATTCTGTCCAAGAATACTATACAGACGTTAAAGTGTGGAATTAAATGCTGTTGATGCTCGCTCAGGAGGCTTAACGTTGCTGTAAATTTATTGTAAAATTTTATTTGAAAGGAGCAACTGTTGAGTTTCTTGCCGGCTCTTCTCAGCAGAATTGCCTTCCGAGCCGTTAGGACTTACACTCATCTTTTGTAAATTGACGATTTGAAAGTGCTTGTAATAGTCTATTTGAATTAAGAATATTTGATTTTGATTTTTGACAGTGAAGAGTGGAGCAAAATTGTCGAACTATGGTGTCCAAGACAGGAGAAACGGAAAAGAGGTCGGCAATATAAACAATGGGAGGACAATATTGCCAAAGCAGTTGGTAACATGTAGAGGAGAATGGTCTCCGATAGATTACTTTAATCTAAGAGATTGAAGAGGCCTTTGTTAAGAGACAAACAGACAGTGAAATTAACTAATTGTGTATATCATACCTAACATTATAAAATCAAATGTCTGAATAAAGAGGCTTTATTATTATTATTATATGAGAATAAAAATAAAATTAACGCCTGTCGTGGCGCAGGCACAAGCGTGCGAATGTAAACGTGACAGGTTGTGGGTTCGATTCCCACTCCAGGAAATGGACTTTTTCTTTTCCTGGGTTTGGTAACAAGGCAAAGCGCGGCGTTGAGTTTCGCCACTCAGCACGCAATGCCTCAATTCGGCGGAAAGTGGGGAACGGAGTGTCATAACACTAGGTTCCCTCTGCCTACCCTGCTATTTGCGGGATACAACGTGAAGCTATGTATGTATATATGTAAAAATAAAAACAACAAATTTGGCTCCACCACTAAAAAGGAAAAAACACAAAAAATACTGTCAAATTGATAACATGGGGGGATGTTATCAATTTTTTCAAATCGGTTAAAAATAATAATTAATATGGTAAAAACCTAAAAACATCGAAATTCTTTAACAATTTTCTAAACTAGATGTATAGGACAAGTTTATAATGCAATACAAAAACTAACATTAAATTTTAAAAAATCATTCGAATCGTCTATTTAAGTAAATAAATGAATAACTCATGAAAGAAACACGTTCAAATCATTTAAATACTAAAATATACATTTTTTATCGACATAACGGCACGTGCCTGACAAGTTTTACTAGAGGAGACTTAAGGTTACGAAAATTACGTTCTAAAAATATATTATGGTCATATTGGGGGCACTGGTACAGTAGATGCAATGTTTGATTTGGGGAAGATTCAAATTTAATTTTTTTTTTTTTTTTATGGATACCGGATGACAAACGAGCAGAAGGACCGCCTGATGGTAAGTGGTTACCTTCGCCCATGAACATCTACAACACAAGAGATGTACTAGATGCGTTGCCAACCTAGAGGATACAGATGGAAAGGGAAGATAATGTAGTAGTCCGCTATCGGAACCACCACATTTTGGGGAAAGGATGGGTGGGAAAGGGGAAAAACCTGGCTTACATGCCATCGAACCGGAACACATCATAAGATATTTGGCGGTTCGTCTTTGACATGATAGTGGTCGCGAGCCAGACGGAGGACGAACCTCCTACCACTTAACATATTTTTTTATTTATTCGCATAGAAAAGTAGCCCGAGAAATCATGATATCAAGTGACTTCGTACTCCAATTGCTGCACGAAATCGAGGCATTGTAAGTAAGTAACTAAAAGCTTTATTTCGAAACACACTGTAAACATCAGTGGCGAGGCGTCCATACAACTCGATTCCCAGCGGCTTGCCTAACTTTTCAAAGTGCAAGTATGAAACCTAAAAAAAAAAGCTCGCCAGTCAAATGTCGAGCTCGAAAACAAACAAGGTGTAAGAGCTAAAAAAAAAAAGGTTGTTAGGAAAATATTGGGCATAAAACAGCAAAAAAAACAAGCTCTGAGCATCTTATAAATTTAAAAGAAAAAAAAGGTCATCGCTAACATTGTATAGTGAAATTACGAAATACCTTGACATCCTATACCAATTTCCCTAAATATATCGGCTTCCCTAAAAATTACCGGCTTCCCTAAATATATATAGCGGTTTCCATAAATTTACGTCGGCTTCACTGGTAACAAGAAGAAAGAAAAATAAAACACAAACCATAAAAGGAACACAAAAGAACTACAACTTAAAACACAAAAAAATATATACAAAAAAAAAAAAAACAAATAATATTATATGTGTACAGCAGTGTGCAAAGAAAAAGGTAGGTCACTCAGCATATATGTTGGCATGTGAGTTACAAGACTCAATGAGAACCAATACTGATTTTCAGTGACCGTCTAGATGAAGTCGCGCCTGCGAACTGTACCAAGTAATATAATTATACATTGAGTTTTTTTACCAAAGCAGTGAAATAAAAAAAGTAATTTCATGATTTTTCCGGTATAGAAGGGTAGTTAGAGAGACACTCCGCTGCTTTTCACTAAATTTGAGACATTGCTTATTAAGTGAATTAAACCCAGAACCAAATGCATTTACAGTCAGACATTATTCTACTGTGATCTTATCGATATAGACTTTTGGAAGTAAATTTTAAATCAACAAATAAACATAAAACTACCTACCTACCTACTGGCTTAGAAGAGTTCTGCTGAGTACAACCAGAGATAATCTCAACAGCTGCTCTTGAAAAGTAAAAGAGTTATTATTTTATTATTTATTATACTTCATGCTTTAAATTCAAATGATAATAATTCCATATATTTATCCTTTAAATATTCCTGGAAAGCTTTACTTATGAACATTATTTTTACAGCTACTTTAAATTTATGTAATATATTTCTTGTATTATTATCCTGGTAACACAAAACGCAAACATGGAAAAAGCATGAGTTACATATTTCTTATATAATTTTCACTCACCTTTGCTAAGCCCAAGTAAGGCAAGTTGGTAGAACTTGGCAAAATAGCAATCAACTCAAAATTTTCTTTAATTTAGTAATATTGCATTTAATTCAAAAAGAGATTTGGACTAATAAATCCCTAATCCACTGTCAGCTAACTTAAAATTAAAACAACCCAGAGGCAGATCACCTAACTGATAGCCTAAAACTGTCAATAGAGATAACAGGACACCCCAATATTACATAAAAAAGAAGCTGATATTTAAAATTGTATGCAGTCCAAATAATATTTTAAGCATAAAAGTTTTTTTTTTTTTTTACGGATACCAGATGGCAAACGAGCAGAAGGACCGCCTGATGGTAAGTGGTTACCTTCGCCCATGAACATCTACAACACAAGAGATGTACTAGATGCGTTGCCAACCTAGAGGATACAGATGGAAAGGGAGGATAATGTAGTAGTCCGCTATCGGAACCACCACATTTTGGGGAAAGGATGGGTGGGAAAGGGGAAAACCTGGCTTACATGCCATCGAACCGGAACACATCATAAGATATTTGGCGGTTCGTCTTTGACATGATGGTGATAGTGGTCGCGAGCCAGACGGAGGACGAACCTCCTACCACCAAACAAAACAAAATATGTATGTTTGTTACTCTTTCACACAAAAACTACTGAACAGAACTAAATAAAACTACACTGTATTACTGTATAATATGTATAACTATGTTATTATTCTTATATTATAGATTATAATTTATAAATTTGTCTAATCTAGCCATAACATAATGATAAGTATAGAATTAAATTAACAGTAACAGTACAATGACTCATTTTTAAATACAAAAAGGGAATAACAAGAAAGCCTACATTACTGTATCATTAATATTTTCTTATTCATTATTGACTCCACAAATACATAAAGCACTGTTTTAATTCGATTCTATACCATATGTATGACTAACAGTACAATACTGAATTTCTTACATATGGAAATTACTTATTCATTTGTGTGACCTCGTTAGATTAGATTTAAAAACAGTAATTTTTTTCACAGCTTCACACATTTTTCCGCATAGCAGGGTAGTTTAAGGTAACCTAGTGTCAAGACACTCTATTCTCTACTTTCTGCTTGAATTTTCTTTGTATAAAAAAAAGGTGGCAAAATCCAGTTAATGAAATTTACAAAAAATTGTTAACAGTGCAATAAAATTATTTATCTTTTTAGTTGTAATGTATTTTGGCAACTATAATATTGATATAGTTTATTTTAGACCTAAGCTATGTCGGTTGACTTGGAATTTTAAGAATGTGATGGACTTTGCGGCCTTTGTTATTAAACCCCTGATATGACATTAGCAAAGTGATTTGGGCTAAACTGGCACATTTGAAGCAATATAATTAAGGAACTGAAGTGAACTTTCAGCATGAATTTAAAACAGTGTGTGTCACTACACCTCACAGCTGGTGCTGTGTATGACAGCCTTAACTTTTTTCTTTTGTATAGAGATATTAGTATCTTTTTTTGCTTTGCATAAATCCCACAAGTAGCAGAATAGACAGGGAATACCTAGTGTTAGGACACTCCATTCTCCACTATCATTAGTATATGTTTGAAATATGTTTAAATTTTTAATCATTTTTAATCAATTTATGTAATATAAATATTGTCTATGATTTTTTAACATAATACAAGTATGTAGTTGTTAATAAGGAAATAAGTACATGTAGTTTATTAAAAGATTAGATAAAAGAGTAATAAATAAAGGTGTTTTAAGATAATTATTTTGTATATATTCCTGATATGTGTCAAATAATAAAGCCACAACATAATTTGCCATATGGATTCAAAGTTTTCAGAATTTTTCTATTAAATATTATATCTTTTAACAAAATAAATAGATAGATAACAAGAAAGGGCATTTAAAAACAATTATAACTCACTACATTGTAAAGCAAATTCCATCACAAATGAATT
>JAKGSA010002376.1:0-19080 GCA_033558755.1 Philaethria dido
CTTCTGCTCGTTTGCCATCCGTTATAAAAAAAAAAAAAAAATACTTCAAACGTGGTTCCATATAAATTCAGTTACGTTACAACAAGTAGTTTATGAGATATTCGTAATTATGTTACTTTTTAGTGGTTTTTTTTTTAAATATTTTTTCTTTTTTTATCAAAATCTTAATTATAATATTATTTTATTAATTGCAAGCGGAGGTAGTCGAGCAAAGCCAGTAAGAGGGGGAGTCCCCTAGTTTTAGTAATCACTATTGACCTCAGGGCAACAGAGCGTCGATGTATTTGCAAAAACTAATTTTCATGACCTATGAACTGTAATAACGTTTTTAGCCGCACGATATTGGAATTGAAATTGGAATATTTATTTAGTTATTAGAACGCGGTTGTAGAGGTATATATGAAAAACCAATAATATTTTTGGTTTTTCATTGTCGTGGCGCAGAGGCACAAGCGTGCGACTGTAAGCGCGACAGGTTGTGGGTTCGATTCCCGCTCCAGGAAATGGAAATTTTTATTTTCTGTAACATACATAAAAAAGCCTGTCGTAGCGCAGAGGCACAAGCGTGCGACTGTAAACGCGATGCGATGTTCTGAGTTCAATTCCCACTTCAGGAAATGTAAAGGTTTAATATTTTCATTTCCTGGGCTTGGTAACAAGGCAACTCAGCACGTAATGCCTCAATTCGACGGAAAGTGGAGAATGGAATTGTTAAATGAGAACAGAGTGTCTTAACACTAGGTTCTCAGGTTTCCTCTGCCTACCCTGCCATATGCGGGAAAGAGCGTGTAGCTAAAAAAATCATAAAAAGGAACGAAGTGAAAACCTCTTCCATTTTTGGATATCGATTAAAAATATCCATTTAATATCACTCAATCACACAACACACACACACACACAACACACACACACAACACACACACACACACACTAGGCAAGTATCACTAATTAATATAGTTATTCTTTTTTTTTTCTATTTCTTTGTTTCATGTTATTATACATATATTTCTTTTGTTTTTTTCGTAATGTAATTCTTGTATACTAAACAGGGAAGTCACTAGCTCCTATAACACAGTGTTTACTTATCTTACGAGCTAGTAAGCCCTTAATTGTAATATTTTTTATGGTCAATAAAGAATTTATTTATTTATTTTATTTAATATATGATATTTTCGTACTACATCCTACGCGAGTAGAGTATAAATCAAATGTCAATAGTCGCGCGCAACTGTTAACATTGTTATACAAAAATAAATTTTCGGGCGTAGGACGAAAATCATTTATATAGATCCCTTTTTACGAAAATTACGCGGACGGAAGAGCATGTAACTTGGCACACTTATAGTTTATATAGAAAAAGAGTGCAGAATGCTAATATTTTTTTTTAAATAATGCATAAAAAGTATATTAAATTCATAAATTAAATGTTACACATACTACCATGGTTTGACATTCATGTTTCTATAAACTGACATATACATACATTGCTAAAGACAACACATTATTACATTACAACATTAATAAGAAAAATTAAACATAAATCTATGCATTATCTAATTATCAACTTATTCACGCCCTCAGATATAGACTCGAAGCTCATGTTGACTTTGAAACACGACTGAACACTATTTGAGTTGAGTTGAAAACTTTTGTTCACATCTACTATAAAGTTATGTTGAAAATGTATTAGCGACCAACCTCGCCTTTACTTGAGTTGAGTACAGTTGAGTTGAGTTCAGTAATTTACTAATGCGGTTTGAGTTCAATACAAAGTCCAGTCGGGGATGTAAATTGATTAGAACAGTCTAGTTCCATCTACGTTATTTGATAAGAGCTTTACTTAAGATGAGTGCAATAACTCTTATGGGAATAGATTTCCATATAGATATTACCTTATACGTTGTATCTAAAGGCCTCTTGATAGGGTTTACCTATCTATATATAACCTAACATGGCTTCACTTAAGCGAGAATTTAAGCCATAACGTGTAGCTAGCTAACTCAAAGATATGTTTGCGGAATATATACGTATTAAGCGTGAATAGGTTGATAAGACAACATACATATATCATACATATAAACACGTGAAATAAAAACTTTGGATCTATTTTTACGAAAAATACGTCGACAGGGAAGCATGAAACTTGGCAAACTTAATTTATATAGAGAAGGAGTACAGAATGATAATATATTTTTAAAATAATACATAAAAAGTCCATTAAATTAATAAAATAAATGTTACACACTCTATTATGATTTGATATTCAAATTTATATAAAGTGACATACACGCTTAACGCAACGCGTTATTAGCGCGTCAACAGGGACACTAGTATATATTAGTACATAAAGAAAAAACTTTGGACCCCTTTTTAGAAAAAATAATCGGATGGAAGAGTATGAATATTGGTATACTTAGAGTTTATATGGTGAAGGAGTGCAGAAAGCTAATATTTTTCGAATAAATAGTGACGAACAGAGAGTCTTGACACTAGGCTAGGCTAAATAACCTGATATAAGAATTAACCTAGAAAAAATCGAACTTTTCAAATTGAAGTTTTGTATGCTTATAATACAAAACCTCAATTTAAATGATATAGATGAATACATTATACATACACGTACAAATAAAAAAATATGTAAAGAATAAACCTTTATTGATATTACATATGGATTTAAAAGCTCACAGTTTTGTTTCACTTTGCATAAACACGGGTTTTGAAAGAGGTTTTGGTGTCATACATGTGTAGTATGAACGTACGTAGTTTTTTTTTATTTTCACGCTGTATCACGCATATAGCAGGGTAGGCAGAGGGAACCAGATAACCTAGTGTTAAGACACTCTGTTCCCCATTTTCCGTCAAATTTAGGCTTTGTGTGCTGAGTGGAGGAACTCAACGCCGCGCTTTGACTTGTTACCAAAACCAGGAAATGAAAATACTTCATTTTCGAGAGTGGGAATCGAACCCACAACCTCGTGTTTACAGTTGCACGCTTGTGTCTCTGCACCACGACAGGCGTTACAATATTGTATATTAATTAACATATAATTGATTTCTCACATACAAATGGATACATGAAAGTTTGCGGTTTTAGTGTACATAGATACTATACGCATAAATTGACGCTAATTAGAGCAAACCGCGACGTTGGTTAGCGCTTAGTAATATTTAAAGTAATATCATAAAAGGTTTCGCATTAATTCATTATTAATTAACTGTTACCCGCGGCTTCGCTCGTGGTCAATGCCAGTCCATACTACATACTATAGTGTATAGTGCGTTTATGCGTTCATTTGCAGACTTTGAAGTAGTTTTTTTGACAAACATTCATGTCAGCTAAAGTCATATATCTTGTTTTTAGCTTCACGCTCTATGCTACTCATAGCAGGGTAGGCCGAAAGAATCAGATAATCTATTGTTAAGACACTCCGTTCTCTTTTAACATTTCCGTTCCCCACTTTCCGCCGAATTGTGGCATTGCGTGCTAAGTGCCGGAACACAACGCCGCGCTTTGCCTTGTAGAAGAAAACCAGAGCGAGGGAATGAAAATACTAAACAATGTCTAAAAAACGAATGGAAAGAGTACAACGGAGTCTTTTTACACTGGTTTCAACCCTAGAAAGGCATAAAGTAAAAACAATATTAACTTAAAAATGTTGCCCCATTTCTGATTTATCAACATATTCACGGGTGTTAGGGATATAGTCGAATAGGAAATACGAACGCGTACTAGCTTTCCAAGTTAATCCGCTTTGAGCGCATTGTAACATTACGTGAAAGCTGGGAGGTAATGGCCGTTCTCTGAAATCTCTATTGCGAAAATAGCAAATGTTGCTCATATATAAATTGTATTAAATATTTTTTTTTCTCTAACTTCACGCTGTATCCCGCATATAGTAGGGTAGGCAGAGGGAACCTGAATACCTAGTGTTAAGACACTCCGTTCTCTTTCAACAAATCCGTTCCCCACTTTCCGCCAGATTGAATACGAATAACTCATAAACTTGTCAAATCTTAACTTAGTTTAAATGCTATCATAAATACTAGCTATCATATAAAAAATACCAAAATTGCTTCACCTAATAAAAAGTTATGCACAAACACATTAAAAATACAATCAAATTGAGCACCTCCTTTTTGAAATCTATATACGAGTATAAATACGTAAAGCAAAAACTTTGTACCCCTTTTTACGAAAACTACGCGGACGGAGGAGCATGAAACTTGGCACACTGATAGTTTATGTAGAGAAGGAGTGCAGAATGTTAATATTCTTTAAAAATAATACATAAAAAGTATATTAAATTAATAAAATGAATGTTACACACTACCATGGCTTGACATCCATGTTTATATAAAATGGCATATACATTGCTAAAGACAACGCGTTGTTAACGCGTCAACAAAGAAACTAGTTAGTTAAAAACAACGTATTTTTAATCCTTCCTCACATCCAAAGTTTCATAGAACAAAGTACAAGCAAAGATAACTTAGTCATAAGTTCACTATAAAACTTTAAGCTGTTTTTAAGTGGCCAATGTTTGTCAACACTTATTTTTCACTTACACTTTATATATACAAATAAGAGTATGAAACTGGTGAACGGAGTGCCTTAATACTAGGTTCCCAGGTTCCCTCTACCTACCCTGCTATATGCGGGATACAGCGTGAAGCTAAAAGAAAAACTTTGTGTATCTAATCCGCAAAAACACGTTGTAAATATAAGAAGCAGATTCACTTTATAGTCAGAGATTAATCTAGTGTTAAGACACTCTGTTCTCTACTTGCTGTAAAACTTTGGAAATTAAAACTATATTTTTAAATAGCGCCTGTCGTTGCTCAAAGGCACAAGCGTGTGAAGTGCGTTGTGGATTCGATTCCCACTCCACCTGTTTGGTAACAAGGCAAAGCGCGGCGTTGAGTTCCGCTCAGCACGCAATGCCTCAATTCGGTGGAAAGTGGGGAACGGAGTCTCTTAACACTAGGTTCTTAGGTTCCCTCTGTTTACCCTGCTATATGCGGGAAAAAATCCATATTTTTGAAGCTTAATGCTTTTTCCAGTGCATTAAGATAGTCAGAGAGAATTAATGTGAACACTTTATAATTGAAATATATTTTTTTTGATTTTATGCTTTATCCCTAGCGGGGCAGTCAGAGAGTACAGGATAGACTGACAAAACTTAGTGATAAGACACTCCGTTCTTCTGTTTCTGCCCGATTCGAGACACTTCGTTTTGAGTGACGAAACTCAACGTCAACGCTACGCTTAATCTTATAACAGCGGAGAAATGAAAAAAAAAAAAAATCATTGAACCAAGCAATTGCTGTAAAATGCGTGGGAAGTAAAGAACGGAGTGTCTTAACACTGGGTAATTTTAACAAATATAATATGTAATATTTACAATATTTTAAAATGTTCAACATACATTCATATATTTTATTAAAATATAGAAAATGATATGGCATCGTTAAATCCGCATGTCATGAACCTTCATCGCAAACGGATTTCGTTCATAGAATATAAAATGTCAGTTATTTTTTTTAAGCCTTTAAAAGCTTCTTTGTTCATGTACATCGCTTTTTTTGCAAATGAAATAGATACGTGCTTCATCTTTCTATGGCCAGTAGATTCGACTGTACTTTGTCTGTCAGTCATTCAATATCTCTCTCTATCAATATATATATAAATATATATATACATTTATATATATATATATATATATACATATGAAGATGTTGAATGACTGACTGGGCGCTGCTTGCAATCGAATCTACTCTGCTAGAAGAAAGATGAAAAATAACATGTAATCCTTGAGGAGTGTAAAGAAAAAGGGAGCATTAAAGCACTAATAGTGGATATGGTAGCGGTATTAATTATTAAGACTTCAATAAAAAAAAATCAAATAATGCACTAAAAGTGCAATAATTTTTGAAAATAACTCAAGTAATACTCGTCCGATATCAGCTTCCTAAATTTAAATGGGGACCATATCCAGAAGCATTTGCTATCATATAAAAGGAAATTATGAAAATTAGTTCATTCAGTAAAACACATTAAAAGCCATCGAATTGCGAACCTCTTTTTTAGCCAGAGTCAAGTTAAAATAATAGTATTAAAAAAAAGAGGCATTGAAGATTAAATATTCACACCTTTATAAAGTAACAAACAACTAAGTTTAGGAAGGTACTGTCGCGCTCAAAAACGTAAATAGGAGGTGTCCTAGGGAGCTCCATCGATTATTGCATATCTGATGGCAGACGTGCTTTCACTTTAGATCGACGGTTTTAACCGACTTGAAAGGGAGAGGGATTATCATTTCAACTATATTATATATATATATATATATATATATATACTATATAACCATATATATATATATATATACAACTTTTATTGGGAAAATAAATTTTGATGACTTTTTGGTTATGTCATGCGTCTGATGTGGTCTCATTTAAATTAAGTAAAGATCTGACGAGATTTTCGATTATTTGTAATTGTTTCACTTATTAGTACATTTTATTTAAAATCAGTTTTCTTTTCTTGTTAAAATATTAATTATTTACCTACTAGATAGTATATTGTCATGGAAATTTTATATATTAGATAGGTATAGTTTTTTATTCAACTATTTTTTGTTAGCCTCAATGCCTCAATTCTCTTTGCCTCAATTCGGCGAAAAGTGGGGTACGGAATTGTTGAAATAGAACGGAGTGTCTTAACACTAGGTTCTCGGGCCTACCCTGCTATATGCGGGATACAGCGTGAAGATAAAAAAAAAAAAAAAATCTTACTTAATGCTTTTTGTGTGGTCCTATTTAAATTTAATTAAAAACTGACTAATTCTTGAATTATTCGTAACAATGTTACTTTTAGTGCATTTTATTTGAAGTCACTTTTCTCTCTGTTGAAAATTATATTGATAAACCTCAAAGTTAAATATAGTCATATTTGAGTTAAGCAGTATTACTGTGGACGGAATATTAAACGAGTTTCACAAAAGCGAAGCTCTAACCTCCAGGCATTATCATTATTGTGCCCTGAGTTACGGTCTAATGCACGTAGCACAGACATTAAATGTATATATTACATTATCTACAATATGCTAGAATATTTCTTATTCAATTATTAGAATAATTAGCTTTATAATTACTGAATATTCTCGCTTTTATATTCATTTCATTTTTTTCTTTTTTTTTAACTTCACGCTGTATCCTGCATATAGCGGGGTAGGCAGAGGGAACCAGAGAACCTAGTGTTAAGACACTCTATTCTCTTTCAACATTTCCGTTCCCCACTTTAAGCACAAACCTAAGAAATGAAAATACCAAAATTTTGCATTTCCTGGAGTGGGAACCACGCACGCTTGTGCCTCTGCGCCACAACAGGCGTCATTTCATTTTATTTCATACTGGGTATGTTGCCACCATGTTTGTTGGGTATCCGCCATTTTATTGCGGCGGCCATTTTTATTACTAATAAATTAGTCCGGATTAGGTTGTTGTAATATATTACAAAAATGGTTTATGAGTAAAAAAATGTCCAGGAAAATTTAATAATTTAGTATTTTCATTTCATGAGTTTGGTAATAAGGCAAAGCGTGGCGTTGAGTTCCGCCACTCAGCACGCAATGCCTCAATTCGGTGGAAAGTGAGGAACGGAGTGTCTAATCACTGGGTTCTCAGGTTCCCTCTGCCTACCCTGCTATTTGCGGGATACAGTGTGAAGCTAAAAAAAAGAAAGTTTTTAATAACTTTGATTTTATTTGCAGCTTCACACTATCCAAATAACGGGATAGTCAAAGAGAACCCAGTGTCAAGACACTCTGCCCTGTTTCCGCTAGAAATCGATTTTCGTTCCCCATTTTAGGCCGAATGTAATTATGTGATAGACTATAATTCTATTAGAAAATGAATTCATTTCCTGTTGATCCCATCATGGGTGATGACATATTGACAGACACTCAACAGCGACACAATTGAACTCGCAAATTACTACTACACAGTTACAAAGGCTATACCAGAAAATTTAATTATAGTATCTAAATATAGTTGAAATTCGCCACTTTTTTTTATCTTCACGCTGTATCCCGCAAATAGCGGGGTAGGCAGCGGGAACTGGAGAACCTAGTGTTAAGACACTTTGTTCTCTTTTAACATTTCCGTTACCCACTTAACAAGCAATATTTTCAATTCGGGTGGAAAGCGATGAATATTCTATTCAACTAAGCGATGAATATATTATTTAACTTGTTAAGTTTTCTTTGAGAGTACCCTGCTATGAATTAATACATAGTACTAAATAATCAAAATTTTGATAATAAAATGACTTCCAATAAAAAGTAGCATTATTACGAATTACTCAAAAACTTCTCATCAGATTCTAATAAAAATTAAATGGAACCACATCAGAAGCGCTAGCTATCATACAAAAAAGGATGTTCAAAATTGTATTACCCATTAAAAAGTTACACGTTAACACATAAAAATAGCCGAGTTTGGTAACAAGGCAAAGCGCGGCGTTGAGTTCCGTCACTCAGCACGCAATGTTTCCATTCAGCGGAAAGTTACATTACCCTGTGAGGGGACGGGGTTAGAATACAATTACCCTCCGCCGCTGGGTAGCGTCCCGTAAGAGGCGGGTATCCGAGAAGCTTGGTAGGTTAGGTTAGGAGGTTCGTCCTCCGACTGGGTCTCGACCACTATCATGTCAAAGACGAACCGCCAAATATCTAATCATGTGTGGTAGGCAACTCATTCACAACACCTCTGGTGTTGTAGATGTCTATGGGCAAAGATAGCCACTTACCATCAGGTGATCCTTCTGCTCGTTTGCCATTCATTATCCATAAAAAAAAAGTGAGGAACGGAGTGTCTTAACATTAGTCTCTCTCTGCCTACCCTGCTATATGCGGGATACAGCGTGAAGCTATGTATGTATCTATGTAAAAAATAGTCAAGTTGGGAACCTACTTATTTGTAAATCGGTTAAAGACACGCTACGTTAAAGTTAATTTATAAAATCCATATATATATATCAAAAACGACCAAAATATAGAGGCAAATTGGAGGAGAAATTCGTATGTCGGTAACATAAAATTCAATTATCTTGCCGCTCGTTACCTTGACTATGGTGTAAATGATTTAGCCTTCGCAAAAATATATACACCGAAAAATACTTGCTGTATTTTAAAACTATTATAACATTTTCATACTGAAAAACTGAAAATAAGTTAAATAAGTTATTTATTAATAATAAAATATGTTAATAACGCCTGTCGTGGCGCAGAGGCACAAGTGAGCGACTGTAAATCGACAGGTTGTGGGTTCGATTCCCACTCTCGAAAATGAAGTATTTTCATTTTCTGGGTTTGGTAACAAGGCAAAGCGCGGCGTTGAGTTCCGCCACTCAGCACGCAATGCCTCAATTCGACGGAAAGTGGGGAACAGAATTGTTGTAAGAGAACGGAGTGTCTTAACACTAGATTCTCAGGTTCCCTCAGCCTACCCTGCTATATGCAGGACACAGCGTGAAGTTAACAAAAATAAAAAAAATACAAAAAAAAATATAATAATCGGTACAGTAGTTTTTGAGATAACGCCCACGAGTGAGAATCGAACCCCAGCACCAGCGTTTACAGTCAAACAGTGGGAGTACCACTGTAACACGATATGGAAAATTTAATATCAAATAGGTAATACATTTCATTTTTACACTTCCGTGACTCAGACGTCTGTCTGCTACATATTTGTCATACTCCAAAGTGAATTCAAATATTCCTCGCGAATTTTAAGCATAGCGAATATTTCTATATATTATAAAAAATAAACTACCTATAAAAATATATATTTTTTAGCTTCACGCTGTATCTATACATATAGTATATACTATATATATAGTAGGTTAGGCAGAAGGAACCTGAGAGCCTAGTGTTAAGACACTCCGTTGTCATAACTTTACCGGTCACTATTATACTTTAAATATCTATTTTTTAGGTATATACGATCATTCTGTTCTCTATTTTCTACCTAGATAGGGACATTACATGTCAATTGAATGAACTCAATAATATATATTTTTTTAAACTTCACGCTGTATCCCGCACATAGCAGGGTAGGCAGAGTGAACCTGAGAACCTAGTGTTAAGACACTCCATTCCCCACTTTCCGCCGAATTGAGGCATTGCGTGTGGCAGTACTTAACGCCGCGCTTTGCCTCGTTACCAAACCCAGGAAATGAAAATGAACTTTTACATTTCCTACAGTGAGAATCGAATCTTAGATATACTATATTGAAATCTCATATTTGGATAATTTTGACAATACATAAGCCGTCTTTGATGTTATATGACTTAAACGGCTGTCAAACACAAGAGACACATCAGTGCAAATGTAATATTTCGCTAGTTTCCGCTCTAAGGGAACGCCGACTGCCGGCCGGTGACAGATTGAGCTTTATTGGAACTGTTATTTGCGGTAAACCATATACCGTATCATCTAAGTTAATTACACCATGAATTGGATACCTATGATTATGTTGGACGCCTATCAAAATCGATTTGTTTGACAACGTTATGATTATTTGGGGTTATATTTCGGGTTGAAATACTGAGAAATTACTTTGTATAAACAATATCAAGGCACTGAGAAGGAACTGTTGTATACGACGACTGTGGGTTCGATTACCACTCTAAACATACTGTGTCCTACCAAAGCGGAGAAATTAAAATTTTCTATAATATATATAAATACGTGCAGCAAAAACTTTAGACTCCTTTTTACGAATATTACGCGGACGAAAGAGCATGAAATTCGGCACACTTACCGTTCATATAGCGAAGGAGTGCAGAATGTTATTTTTTTTAAATAATGCATAAAAAATATATTAAATTAATAAAATAAATGTTACACAAACTACCATGGCTTCACATCCATGTTTATAAAGTGACATATACATTGCTAAAGACAACGCGTTGTTATGCCTCAACGTGTACACTAGTTAGTATTAAATGGCGGAATTCAACATTGTTTTTAATTAGTAGAATAAGAAAAGAAAACATTTAAATTCAATTAACCGCTAATGAGAATCGAATCCGCAACCCATTTACCTCATCCACCATTATCAGGGTAGAATAAATTTTATTTAACATTTCAAAGGGAAGGCACAACTAACAAGCAAACTTGTCCGCATAAAGGAACCTACACGAGCTTTCAATTTATATTTAAATCTGCAGTAGCTAAAAGCAAAGTTACCTAACATAATAAAATTGTTCCAATTTAAACTAAATTAACGAGATTTCAGTATGCGCTATTTCGTCGAACTGTACTAAAAAGGGATTAAAAAGTTAATCTATCTATATACACTAGTGTCCCCGTTGACGCATTAACACGTTGACTGCCAATAAGATTTTGGTAAAATATCCAAAGAATGTTTGAATGAATTTAGGTTTAATTTACGATAATTAGTGGGAAAACAATTATTTTACTTGTATTGAGATATTTTTTGAAGTGGTTTTTTGTGTTTTTTGATGTGTCAGTCACCGGTGGTCGACGCGGCGCAATAGTAAAATATTACAGGTAACGCCGCGTCGGTCAACGCTGGGTGATACGGCGGTCAACGTGTTAACAACGCGTTGCCTAGCAACGTATATGTCACTTTATATAAACACGGATGTCAAACCATGTTAGTGTGTGTAATATTTATTTTCTTAATTTAATATATATTTTTAAATATATCATCATTCTGTACTTCTTTGCTATATAAACTATAAGTGTGCCAAGTTTCATGCTCCTCCGTCCGCATATATTTCATAAAACGTGGTACAAAGTTTTTGCTTCACGTATTAATATATAAAACGCTTGTTACTGAGTGAGTGACAGACAACGTAAACGAAACTATTGCACATAAAAAGCTAAAGTTTGATATGTAGGCTCCTTGAGGAGTGTTGGGGAGCACTAAGAGAGGGACCCAAAATTCACATAAACATGGAAAGCAATGAAATTTTAGGTTTTATAGTGGGGAACGGAGTGTCTTAACACTAGGTTCTCAGGTTCCCTCTGTTTAACCTGCTATATGCGGGATACAGCGTGAAGCTAAAAAAAACTGCTGATTGTCCACGAAAACGAAAGTCACGGGATACAACAAGTATAAGAAGATGCGAGAAAAGCTCTGAAAAGCTTAAAACGTTATTTAATGGAGGAGCTTTCGCCCACATTCATTGAACGTGTTCGTATTGAATATTTATTTAGTTGTGAACTAAGGAATTACTAAACGTATACAAAAGGTAGTAGAAAAAGCTTTGAATTCAAATTTAGATTTCATGTAAACTTCTGAATGCGAACGATTGGTTAAACATTAGATCATTTTATCATGATCAATATATCTTACTTCCTTACTAATATAATAAATTTGAATGTAAGTTAACACCTGTCATAGCGCAGAGGCACAAGCGTGCGATTGTAAACGACACGTTATGGGTTCGATCCCCACTCTAGGAAATGTAAAAGTTTAATATTTTAATTTCCTGGTTTTGGTAACAAGGCAAAGCGCGGCGTTGAGTTCCGCCACTCAGCACGCAATGCTCAATTCGGCGGAAAGTGGGGAAAGGAAATGTTTAAAGAGAACAAAGTGTCTTAACACTAGGTTTTCCAGTTCCCTCTTTCTATGTGCGGGATACAGCGTGAAGCTAAAAAAATGTGAAATAAGTATTAGAATGCCTGATTTATTATAAGGTACACTCAATCGTTCACTCACTTAGTGACCTCTTCACTCACTCACTTAGTGACTTAATCACTCACTCACTTAGTGACTTAATCACTCACTCACTTAGTGACTTAATCACTCACTGACTTAGTGACTTAACCACTCACTTACTCATTCAATTATCCACTTTCTTCGTTTTTTCTATCAATATTACAAACTACATCCTTAATAGCTAAACCTAATCCCGCCCTAGTCTACTCAGACCGGAAATAGAAAATCTATTACATGAAATCCCTTACTGGAAATAGAACCTATTTCCCAATTCAATCTGGTCACAACTGCACAATAGGTCCACTTAATTAAGCAATGATTTTCCATTTATGAAGTAGACAGACACAATTTTTGATAAAATTCTACGATCTCTTGAACGACTTAAAAAAAGGTTCTCAATAAGAATTTTTTGTGTGTTATCACGTAGTTTTTTACTGGGTGAAATACAATTTTCTTTTAGCTTCACGCTGTATCCCGCATATAGCAGAGTAGACAGAAGGAACCTGAGAACCTAGTGTTAAGACACTCAGTTCTCTTTCAACGATTTCGTTCCCCACTTTCCGTCGGATTTAAGGCATTGCGTGCTGAGTGGCGGTACACTACGCCCTTCTTTGCCTTGTTACCAGACTCAGAAAATGAAAATACTAAATATTATTTAGAATTTTTATTTGGTGTTGGAGTGGGAATCGAACCCACAACCTGTCATGCTTACTGTCGCACGCAAGTGCCATTTTGTATGATTCTCATTTTATATGATATCTCTCATGTGGTATCATTTAAATTTAGGTAAAACCTCATTACTAGTTTTCAAGGTTTTCTTTATAATAATAAAAGATCTCTGCCTGTCTAGAACTATTATCAGTTCATTTCTACCACGTATTTCGAAGGCGGCATTAGTACGATCTTTTCAAATTTGGTTAGGTAGAGAGATGAGTGCGGAAAGTGCAGGTGAAAGTTAATGCGCATTTTAAAGGGGCCCCTTAAGCCTACACGTTGGGTCGTAAGTCTCAGGCACTCTCCAAACTCCTCTCCCTGCAACGCGATGGGCACCCGCACGGTGAATCCATGGATTGCTAAGGAGTTTCTTCTTTCTCTAGAGCATTATTTATCTTTTTTTATTAAAATAAATATTTTGATGATATTCCTTTTATATGATAGTTTCTCATATGGAATCATTTAAATGAGCCTAACAGTTCATTTACTCGTAAGAATATAACGTTTCCGTGCATTTTATTTCATATCAGTTTTCATATTTATTAAAATTTTAATTATACGTAAAAACGTGAATATGAACGTAACTCATGTTGCCATAAAATTCCTTTGAGCTCAATATTGTCAATAGCAATCAGCCCAATATTAAAATGCTATGTAAATCTTTTGACGAGAGGAAACATTCTGTGTAACGTGAAATTTTCAGCTGAAATTTATTCTATTTCAGTTTTTCATGTGGACGGTTAATTGCGTTTTCAGTGATTTTTTCAGGCGTGATCCAGTGGCGTGTTCGTAGTTGATACTAAAGGTTTCTCTTTGACTTTTTTGTCAATAAATTAATTAAATGTTGAAGCGAAACAATTAAAAATTGGGAAACTGGCCGAAATGTTACATATCGTTACTTTTGACTGTAGATGCGAGTAATTGAAAGGTTCACTAATTGATATTGATATATCAACCGTCTCTCTTATTTAGTGGAGTGAATGAATGATGTAATGTTTCGTCTCCACTTTCGCCTATAGTTTAAAATTAGATATATTTAAGTGGGGAACGGAGTGTCTTAACACTAGGAGATCACGGAGTGTCTTAACACTAGGATTCTCAGATTCCCTCTGCCTACCGTGCTATATTCGAGATATAGCGGAAAGTTAAAAAAAAAAAATTTAGGCAAAAAACTGCTTCATCCATAGAAACCAGGAAAACGAAATATATTATACTAAAAACTATACCCCTGATAAAATCGAAACCATAACTATCTCTAAGCATATATAACTCCTTAAACATCTTCAAATACATTTCAATATTAAAAAGCCCAATAATTTTCCGATTTTCCAATTTCCCCAAACGTTGTCACACTCAAAGCTTTCACGTTGAGCTCTCTATTCGTAAGCTACAAGGTAAGGCAAGGCACGTGAATATAAAACTAGTCTAAAATGTCATATCCTGCCCGCCCACAGACTGTTTGATCTCGGTAAAGAGATTTCGATGTCGGCAACAGGCGGCCAATCAGGTTATGCAACCGGATATAGATTCTGCAGTCCCCACTCAATTACCTTACTATTTCGAAACATCACTGGGAAGCTTTAAGCTCAAATTGTAATTGCTTTTTGTTAATTATTAAGAACTATCGTAGTGTCTAACTATCGTAGTAGTTAAGTTTCAAGATATATTGCAAAAAATAAGAAATATAGTTGCTACGATGATTTTTTATGATTCATTTTAAGAAACTAGTGTCCCCGATGACGCGTTAATAACGCGTCCTAGCAACGTATGTATATATCACTTTATAAAAACATGGAAATCAAACCATGGTAGTGTGTGTAACATTTATTTCAATAATTTTATATATTATTTTAATAAGGCTCTATAATTCTACAGTCCTTTGCTACATAAACTATAAGTGTGGCAAGTTTCATGCTCCTCCGTCCGCGTAATTTTCGTAAAAACGGGTAAAAAGTTTTTGCTTTACGTATTAATATATAGATATATATGGATTTTAGTTTTGGTAGCGTTAGTCTGTATTTAGTAGTTATGTGCTCATTGCAGTGCAGCGTTGAGTTCCGCTATATAGCCACAATTTGTAATCTAAATGGAATGGATATTATCTGTACGAAGAACATAAGGTAAAAAAAAAGTATCCAAGTTAAATTAAATCAACCAAAAGAAAAATTATTAACCAAGCTTAAGTATGAAACAAAGAAAATTTTCAAAGACGTCTATTATATATCCTATTTTTTTTAGCTTCACACTGTATTCCGCATTTAGCTGGGTAGGCAGAGGGAACCTCAGAACCTAGTGTTAAAACACTCCTTTCCTCACGTTCCGCCGAATTGAGGCATAACGTGCGTCTTTGTTTTTTTTTTCTTTTTTTAACTTCATGCTATGTCCCGCATATAGCAGGGTAGGCAGAGGGAACCAGAGAATCTAGTGTTTATACACTCCATTCTCTTTCAACAATTACCAAGTCATTGTTTTTCTATATATAAATTAAGTTTACACATCCTTTATTAATTATATACGAAAAATGAGTGAAAATTGTGAAAATAAAGAATTAAATTTAAAATCCGATCTTTTCTCTAATACCTAGAAGTCGACTTCAAAAGAGTAATCCTTCCGACACCGGATGAAGGCAAGCCAGGTCGACGTTGAAATATTTTCAGCAAAAAATATACTAGCTTGTAACTGAAGGCTTCTGAAGGCTTCTAAAGGCTTCTCAGCTAAGTGCAGGATGTCGAAATACCTATTTGTAGTGTTGACGACGAAATTACGAAATGCTCTTTTAAGCGAGCTTTTGATAGGTTCTTGTGAAAGTAACACTTTTATATATTGGAGGAAATTTTGTTACAAAATTTTACTATGAATTTCCGTTATGGCGTATTGTGTTTGATTGTAACTGCGGTGATTGTGGGTTCGATTCTCATTTAAAAGAATGACGAAACTACGACATTTTCTTTAAAGCGATCTTTCCCCTAGGGATTTTTTTGGAAAAGTTACATTTTCATATATTGGAGAAAATTTTGTTACAAAATTTTACTATAAATTTCCGTCGTGGTGTAGTGTGACTGTGTTTGATTGTAACTGTGGTGGTTGTGGGTTCGATTCCCATTTAAAAGAATGACGAAATTACGAAAAGTTCTTATAAGGGAGCTTTTTATTAGAGTTTTCTTTGGAAAGTTTCTCTTTTATATATTGAAGGAAGTTTTACTATAAAGTTCAGGCCATTGTGGCAAAGTATAATTGTGTCTAACAGTAAATATAGTGGTTTTGGGTTAGATTCCCATTTAAAAGGATGACAAAATTACGAAATGTTCTTTTAAGCGATCTTTTTGATAGATTTTTGTAAAGTTACACTTTTATACATTGTAAGAAACTTTGTTAAACAAAATTTACTATAAATTTCCATCGAGGCGCTCTGTGATTCTGTCTCTGATAGCTATAGGTTCGATTCCCATTACGAAAGTTCTTTTAAACGAACTTATCGCTAGAGTTTTCTTTGAAAAGTTTCTCATTTATATATTGGAGGAGTTTTTGATAGATTTTTGTGAATGTTACTTTTATATATTAGATACATTTTTATTATAAATTTCAGGCCATTGCGGCAAAATGTGATTGTGTTTGACGTTACAGTCAGTATATTTACATATATAGTGGTAGGTAGGTTCGATATCCATTTCAAAAATATTATAAATAAATTATTGGAAAAGACTAAGGGTGGTGTTCAGTTCCGCCACTCTACAATGTTTCGAATATTTTGACACTCTTTCCGGCTCTTTTTGTGTGGACGAAGCTTGAAGTTGCAAATTACGGTCAATTTGCAACGAATCAAGCCCCATCGCAATCAAGCGCTAAAATCGATAGCCATTTTTTATCAGCTTATCGTTTATCAGTTTCCAAGAGGTGCGGGTTTGAGTCCCGCTGAGTTCAAATTTTCTTTCAAGTTCAATTTTAAAAATATTAAAAACAAAGATTTTTTTTAGCTTTACGCTGTGTCCCGCATATAGCAAGGTAGGCATAGGGAACCTAATGTTAAGACACTCCATTCCCCACTTTGCACCGAATTGAGGCATTGTGTGCTGAGTGGCGCCACTCAACGCCGCGCTTTGCCTTGGTTCCAAACCCAGGAAATGAAAATACAATACAATAACCAGGAAATAAACTTTTACATTTCCTGGAGTGGAAATAGAATCCCCAACCTATCGCGTTTACAGTCGCTCATTTGTGCCTCTGCGCCACGACAGACATTATAAAACAAATATCGCTACTCTAAAAATAACTTTAAAGTAAATGAATACTTCAAAAGCACATATCCACGTCTAAAACAAATATTAATACAACGTTAATCACATATGACGCCACTTCCACGTCTTAGCGCTAGGAGCGCACTACTTGTAGACTGTAATATCAAAGCGTTCACGTTACCGCTAACTAAATTCTAACGTTAATATATTGCTTAAACAGCTTAAAGGAAATTATGTTTTAACTAATTATATCCTGTGACTTCGCTTGCGTACTCTATGAGATTTTAATTATAGTAGCGTTTGGCGTTCCGTTCTCTTTTATCCTTGCTAGGAAACTTACAACGTACGCTTTATCCCGCATATAGTATATATGTAGGCAGATGGAACCTAGTGTTAAGTCACTCCGTTCCCCGCATTCCACCGAATTGAGGCAATGCGTGTTGAGTGGCGGAACTCCACGCCGCGCTTTGCCTTGTTACCAAACCCAGGAAATGAAAACCCAGGGAATCGAACCCACAAATTGTGCCTCTGCGTCACGACAGGCGTTAAATATGTATTTTTAATTTATTAACTTATTCAAACTTGATACAGATACAATAAAATCTAATTTAATCATTTCTCAAATTTAACGGGTAGGCGGAGAGTGTCATGACACTCCGTTTCTCTTCTATTTGTCTTCTTTCCAGCTTTTTTTTATGGATAACAGATGGCAAACGAACAGAAGGACCACCTGATGGTAAGTGGTTACCTTCGCCCATGGACATCTACAACACCAGAGATGTTGTACATGCGTTGCCGACCTAGATACAGACCTAGACACAGATGGAAGGGGGGGACAATGTAGTAGTCCGCTTTCGGGACTACTACATTTTGGGGAAAGGATGGGTGGGAAAGGTGAAAATCTGGCTTACATGCCATCGAACCGGAACACATCATAAGATATTTTGCGGTTCGTCTTTGACATGATAGTGGTCGCGAGCCAGACGGAGGACGAACCTCCTACCACTAAACTACTGGGATACCCGCTTCTTACGCAGCGGCGGAGGAGAATTGTATTCTAACCCCGTCCCCGTACAGGGAAATTCTAAAAATTCGAGACATTGTTAAGTGGCGGAAATTAAAACCGCGCTATGTCTTACCATAGCGAAGAAATCAAAATAATTTAAATATTCTTCTATGAACGGGAATCGAACTCACAACCACTCACCTTTACAGTTAGACTCGGTTGACATTACAATGACCTAAGAAGTCTAGATATCGATTTTTTACTACAAATAGAAAACAATTAATAATTTATATCACACGGCGAGTGGCAAATTGACGTCAAGTCGGTATAAGAACTTTATAAAATTGTCATTATAGTCTACATAGGAAGCTCTT
>JAKGSA010002377.1:0-19075 GCA_033558755.1 Philaethria dido
TCTAGTATATATAAACTTTTAATGTATGTAGCTTATCGTCTTGAATTTCGTAGGTGTATATGATGTGGGAGTTAAATTGATTTAGATTTAAATATCATTCGGGAGAATGTTTATATTTCAAATATTTTCGTTATTAGAGCGGAGATAAAACGCGGCGTTGAGTTCTGTCACCTAAATGTATGGAAAGTAAAAACGCAGGGACGTGTGAAAATAGCGAATAACTTTGCTTTCAAAATAACTTTCATTTTGCAGCCTCGCACTTTTTACACCATAGTATAGTTACAAAGAACTTAGTGTCTAAACACTTTGTCCTTTAGTTTCCACCCCAAAACATTGCGTGGTGAAAGGCGGAACTCAAAACCGCAATACCATGTTTTTTTTTATTACTAAAGTGGAAAAGTCATGGAATAAATGGTTAAAATTGAGGACCACACCCATAACCATTCGTGTAAATATGATCTCTGATGTTTTCAAATCACTGCGTCATGATGGCTTCTAATTTTAATAATTTATCTTTATATTTAAAACTACTTGTACCTTCAATGACGTGTAAAATATACGTCTCCATAGCAACGTATTTGTTTACTTTATTCAAAAGTATATGTCCGACAGGTGGTAATTTTTATTTTATTAAATAATGTATTTTAGATATGTTACCGATTATAAAAAAAAATACTTTTCGCCACATTTTTTTCATGTACACTTCCGTTAACTTACTTCAAAGTTTTTTTTTTTCTATATTAATATAACTAGTATCCCCCCCGTTGACGCGTTAACAACGCGTTGTGTTTAGCAATGTATATGTTATTTTATATTAACATTGATGTCAAACCATGTAACCATTATTTAAAAAAAACGTTAGCATTCTGCACTCCTTCTCTATATAAACTATAAGTGTGCCAAATTTCATGCTCCTCTGTCCACGTAATTTTCGTAAAAATAGGTACAAAATTTTTGCTTCACGTATTTATATATAGATAATAACAATACACCATTCTTTTTTTAACTTCACGCTGTAACCCGCATATAGCAGGGTAGGCAGAGGGAACCAGAGAACCTAGTGTTAAGACACTCCATTCTCTTTCAACAATTCCGTTCCCCACTTTCCGCCGAATTGAGGCATTGCATGTTGAGTAGCGGAACTCAACGCCGCGCTTGCCTTCTTACTAAACCCAAGAAATGAAAATACTAAATTTTACATTTCCTGGTGTGGGAATCTTACCACAACCTGTCTCGTTTACAGTCGCACGCTTGTGCCTCTGCGCCACGACAGGCGTTAGGAACATTATAACAGGGAAAATTAGGTTCAGATTCTCTTTAATGATAATTCCTTTTTTCTCATATTAATATAATGATAACAATACACCATAGCATTTATATTACAAAGTCATCATCAATTTATACAAACAAGAGTAACAATAACAGGGGCTGTCACAGTTTCTAGGTCGATACGTGAATAGCGACTGCTAGTAACAGACAGACAGAAGATTCTATTGAACATGTCATCTATTGAAACATTTCACTTTAGTTTATCTATATAGAACCGAGAATAATGTTTCTGCTTGAAATGTTCTAGTATTATGTAGTTTATTATGTTTTATGTCATATGACGTGAATCGATTGGTAAGTGGGCGTGCACATATATATATATATATATATATATATATATATATATATATATATATAAACATATTCATAAAATTTTCAAGCAATTCAAACATTTTCAGGTGAAAAAGGTATTTAAATAACATAAAAGACTTTAAGAGACGAAAAGCAGACATTTCCGATTTATCAACTTATTCATGCTAGGTACGGATTTAGTTTCGTCACTCAACAAGCAAGGTCTCGAGTTGAGGCGACTCTTAGAGAACAGAGTCTCTTGACACTAGGTTCTCTCTAATCCTGCTATATGGGAAAACGCATGAATTAGCTATTTTTTTAATGGCTTAACGGTTTCTTTTTTTTTTAACTTCCCACTATATCCCGCATATAGCGGGGTAGGCCGAGGGAACCAGAGAACCTAGTGTTAAGACACTCCATTCTCTTTCAATATTTCCGTTCCCCACTTTCCGCCAAATTGAGGCACTGCGGGTTGAGTAGCGAAACTCAACGCCGCGCTTTGCCTTGTTACCAAACTCAAGAAATGAAAATACTAAATTTTACTCTTTTCTCTTATTTTAATATTTTTTACTTGTCGTCGAAGAAAAATGAGACTTTAAAATGACTATCACCACAATTTAAAATATAATACGACCTTAGGTTTTCCAGTATAAAAAGACAATGCGAATAGTGGAGTTATTGTGCGCTTGAAATTAAACGTTTTAATATCTGAAGGTGACGTCCGCAGGATTGGTTTTTCATTCACCAACTAAGTAGGGTTTGTGAAGAAAACCATGAAATGCTTGATTTTAAATTAAATTTTCAAATTATATGCCATATTTTTAAATTACTAGTGTCCCCGTTGACGCGTTAATAACGCGTCATACCAACGTATGTATATGTCATTTTATATAAACATGTAATATTTATTTCATTAATTTAATATATTTTTTATGTATTATTTTATAAAGATACTAACATTCTGCACTCCTTCGCTATATAAACTATAAGTGTACCAAGTTTCATGCTCCTCCTCCTCGTAATTTTCGTAAATAGGGGTCCAAAGTTTTTGCTTCACGTATTAATATATAGATATTTTTAAATTATATAGAATAAATATATGTAGATGGTAGTAAAGTCTAATAAGACTGAAACGCGGCGTTAAGTTCCGCCATTCAACACACAATATCTTGAATCCAGGCGAAAAACGGAGAACACAGTGTCTCGACACTACGTTCACTCTGCTTACCCTGCTATATGGCATGAAGGGTGAAGCAAATATAAAAGTAATAAATCTCTCTGCCGCACTTTATGGTATTTTATACTAAGCAAATTTTTCCCCTTCATGCTGACATTTTACTGGAAGTGAAATAACAGCGGTAGATATTTATTTATTGACTCATTCTATTTGTTTCTTTATTTATATTGATATAATATTATAACGCCTGTCGTGGCGCAGAGTTACAAGCGTGCGACTGTAAATGCGACAGGTTGTGGGTTCGATCCCCACTCCAGGAAATGTAAAATTTAGTATTTTCATTTCTTGGGCTTGTTAACAAGGCAAAGTGCGGCATTGAGTTCCGCCACTCAACACGCAATGCCTCAATTCGGCGGGACGTGGGGAACGGAATTGTTGAAACAGAATGTCTTAACACTAGGTTCTCTGGCTCCCTCTGCCTACCCTGCTATATGCGGGATACAACGTGAAGTTAATATTATCACATGTAGACATTTGAAAACTAAACCAAACACATAATGAAAAATATTTCAGATTACTGATACTATTTAATAAGACACTTGCTCTACTGAGTGACTGACACACACTTTACAAGTGAAACTATTAGCTCTAGAAAGCTGAAATTTGGCATGTAGGCTGCTTGGGGATTGCAAAGGCGCACTAAGAGAGGTTTCCCAAAATTCGACGAAAACGGAAAAAATAGACTTAGGTTTTATAGTCCACGCAAACAAAGTCGCGGGATACGGTTAATATAATATAATTTCTGTAATCTCATCTCTGTTAAGGCGGTAATCTCATTAAGTAATTACTCAAGTAACACAGCTTACTCGTGTAACCATCTCCCTCTCATAATTGTATAATAAACCAGACAATGATAAAGTAGGCGAATCATTATTCCTATTACGTAAATATTTTTATTTCTGATAAATATTCTGGATGGTATACTATGCCCAAGATTTGAACCTAGGACTGACGCTGTCTAGCGTCACGAGCTTACTATTAAACAACTAGGTACAAAACCTAGACAATACAAGTATTATTAAAAATAAGGTCTATTTATTTTAGACTTTCGTTTAATATGTGTTAAAACACTCCTTCGCTTTCCTCCTGAATTGGAGGTCTTGAGGAATCTAAAGGGTGAGTGGCGGCACTCAACGCCGCTCATTGTTTTCACCGTCACCGGAGCGAGGAAACAGATTGAATTCAATATGAGAAAAGAAATTCATTTCCTTTACTTTAGTAATACGTAGGATATTTCGCCCTAGATACGCTCTATAGCGGATATTAGCAGATAATTGCGGAAAACGAGTGACCTTTTCACTGCAAAGCTCTTCACAACTTCCTTACAATGCACAAGTATTTTATTACTATTGACTAGCTGTATACCGCGACTTCGTTTGCATTGACTATATAAGCTAAAATCTCGTTCTTTCCTGTTTTCTGAGGATTTTCGAGTAATCTTGTCATAGGTTCCTACGCTCCCCGAGGAGTTTATATGCCAGGTTTCACCTTTCTATGGCCAGTTTCACCTGTACGTTGTCTGTCAGTCGTCAGTGTATAAATATTAGATGTTATTCCGAATTAGTAATCTCAATTTCAGTTTAGGCTTTTATTTTTAGTGACGTGTGGGGGGTAAGCGAAAACCTTTATTGTGAAATTTTTAACATTTCGATAATTCATTTCTTTGTGCTTCCTCTACACTATCCAAGGCCCACATTCCAATTTCACCTTTCTATGGCCAGTAGTTTCGTCAGTGGCTCTGTCAGTCACTCAGTAACGCAAGAGTTTATATAGCTTTTTCAGCTTCACGCTTTGTACCGCATAATAGAGTAAACAGAGAGAACCTAGTGTCAAGACACTCCGTTCTTCTCTTTCCGCCCGAATTCGAGCTATTACCTATTCAGTGGTGAAATTCAAAGCCGTGCTGTGTCTTATGAGTGCAAAGAAATGTAAATAACATAAATGTCACCATTCTCCCAAGTGGGAAATGAACCCACAACCACTCCCGCTTACAGTCAGACATCCTACTGCGCCGCAATGGTCTCATAAATTTAAATACGTAAATTTAATTAACTAATCATACTGGGAAGTAATGCGGATGTTACATAAGCTATGATTTATCTGTTATAATTTGTTTAAATGGTATGAGTTTTTTTTTATTATTTAAGCATGTTTGCTTAAAACAGGGTACGCGAAGAGAGTAGTGTTAAGACACTCCGTTCTCCACTTTCTGCTTAATTTTATAGTCATTGCATGTTCGGTGGTGAAATTAAACACCTCGCTTTGCCTTACTAGATTGAAATTAAATTATTTTAGAAGTTTTAAAGTGTTAATCATATATGTAGTTTTTCGAAATTAAAATAATTTTAAATATAATGATCCACCAAATGGAGATGGAACCCTTAACCATCACATAGGGAATTTGCTACTGTCGCACTGTGCTATGTTGGCGTCAATATTCCACTTATTAAATTTACTAGTATCCCCGTTGACGCGTTAACAACGCGTTGTCTTATATGTCACTTTATATAAACATGGATGTCAAACCATGGTAGTGTGCGTAACATTAATTTTGTTAGTTTAATATACTTTTTATGCATTATTTAAAAAAAAAAATGTTAGCTATATTTTTTTATTAATATTCTGCCAAAATTATAAATGTCCAAGCTTGTGAGGATGGATGTTTGTTTTTAACGCAAAAACTACTGAACGGGTTTAGATGAAAATATAGTGAAATATATCAGAATGAAACATACGAGTAGACTTATGGTTTAAAAATATTTTATGAAATTTGACCGTAATATAACAAAAAGTATTTTGTAGGTCAGGGTCAGGTTATTTAGGTTTTAAAAATTAATTATATTTCACCGAAAAGAAATAGTGCTCAAGAGACTGCTTATCGACTCAAAGTACTAATACGTAAATAACACAATATTACTGACGGCAGCCATTTTATGATAAAAGGCAAAAAATACATTCATTATAAAAGGTTAGTTAAAAAAAATAAAAAGGTTAGTTTTTGTATACTTAAGCAAAAGACAATCTATAAAACAATTTTATAATTTAACAAGTCAGTTGACTAACTATAAAATTAATAGATATTCCAACATATTTAATAATAAAATGTGCATATGTTACGGGCAACGTGATTATCAGGGCATTATTAATAACGACCGGCCATTATTAATAATTCCCAAGAGGGATGGGCAAAGTGATTACTATATCACTTTGACTGGCCATTATTAATAATGCCCGACGGCCCGTGGCCCATATAATAAGTCAGTGTTTGACATAGCTTGAATTTATCACTTAGACCGGGCAGTATGAATAATTCCCTACTTGTAGGCATTGTAACTGTAGTGGTGACTGCAATTCAAACGTTGTAAATGCAAGAAATCAAAAATTCTTTGCAATGCCAAATGTCACAAAAGCTCATCTTGCAAGAATAAATGATTCTAGACTTAATAACTTTCTTGCACAGTTCTTAATTATTAGATATTTCTGTTGATTTTTCTCAGTTTACTATTTTTTAAACTATCGTTCTTAAGTAATATTTTTATTAAAATGAATAGAAGGTAACTATTTATGTTCTTACATTTCTAACTATTTATTTTTTAACTACCATATTCAATAGTTTTTTTTTGTAAGTTTTTTTAATAAACAAAAACACTACAGTTCACCTCTTTTATTATTTTGCCCAAGATAGGGTGAGCATTATTCATAATGGCCGGGAAAAGTGATTAATTATACTGTTTTAATCACATTTCCCAATTTAGTCGGGCGTTATGAATGAAAAAAGGCCAGCCATTATTAATAATGCCTGGACTTATCAAATTGCCCGTAACACATGCATACATACATACCATAATAAAATATATAACCTTTTTTTAGCTTCACGCTGTATCCCGTATGTAGCAGGATAGGCAGAGGGAACCTGAGAACCTAGTGTTAAGACACTCCGTTCCCCACTTTCCGTCGAATTGAGTCGTATTTTTTTATTTTAATGCATTTATACATAATGCTTACTATAACTAGTCTTATATATATATATATATATATATATATATATATATATATATATATATAATAATTAGATATAGAACCATATCAGACTTGTCAATTGTCATCATCGTACGCTAGGTGGGCGTGTAAGTGAATTACGTTCCTACTGTGTTATTACAGAGTCGAGCAACCATTAAGTTTTCCTATTATGACGCACCATTCCCGCCCTAAATGTAAATAGATAGTAAAATTATAATATATCAAAAAGCTGGTCTGATAATAGAAAGTGCAGCGTTGAGTTCCGCAATTACACACGCAATGTCTCGAATTCGGTTAGAAAGTGGAGATCGTAATGTATGGCGGAATCGAATACCGCCTTAAAAGACCGGGAAAGTGAAAATAATTTTAAAATAAAATAAAGTTTATTAGGAACAAATAGGGCTTATTATACAGTAACAAAAAATACGTTGACAACTGCTAAAGTTGATAACTGCAGCGCAGCGTCAACGCCCACTTACTATGAGTTTACATTTTAGCTCCAAAATAAACAAATATAGTGACAATATTACAAGAAAAAATACAGAGGTTCAAAATAAATAGAAAATTTAATTATAAAAAACAAAAAACAAACTTCAAGGCAAAGCTCATGTGAATATTTATGTAAATGAGTGTGTGTTGTTAATAACCTAAAGTGAAAATCAATTCACAGTTAGACACTATCTCACGAGACGTGCTACAGAACGGCTGTGGCAGATTAATCATCCACCTCCTCTTGGGTCTTGGCCTTTGTCCCCCTAAATAGAGTTTACCCTCAGGCCACATACTACTATGGTTGACCTGGAAATCGCTCATTTGTTTTCCTAGTAGGCAGTTTGGCTGCTGCAAAGAATACCTTGCAAAGTGAGAATGTATCCCGCAGGGTCATAGTATAACGACTAGGCGGTACCAACCAACAAACCATGGCACACTCGCTAGCCTCTCCCAACTCATCACTTGCTCAATCGACAATTTCATTGAGGCAACAGAAGATACAGTCAACGTGGCTAAACAGTGGCAATACATCATTTGAGAATTTAATTGCATTGAATATTATTCAATGTAAAATTTAGCATTTTCATTTCTTGGGTTTGGTAACAAGGCAAAGCGCGGCGTTGAGTTGAGCGCCGCCACTCAACACGCAATACCTCAATTCGGTGGAAAGTGGGGAGCGGAATTGTTGAAAGAGAATGGAGTGTCTTAACACTAGGTTCTTAGTTTCCCTCTGCCTACCCTGCTTTATGCGGGATACAGCGTGAAGTTAAAAAAAAAGAAGAGGACTATCCCACGATGGTGCTTTAACCGTATACGTACCGAAATACTCGTACTTCAGCTTGTTATGTAAACAATGAATTATCATATAATTCATCTTAGCGAGGTGCTCTTTCCCCTTGATTCCATCTGAGCGATCCAAAGTCATGTCATTTCAAATCACTGAATCTTGACTAACGATGTATTGACGTTATATTATGAATCTTCTAAGTAAATAAACATATGTTACCTAATATATAGCTATATCTTATGAACGCCTGTCGTGGCACAGAGGCACAAGCGTGCGACTGTAAACACGACAGGTTGCTGGTTCGATTCCCACTCCAGGAAATGTTAGCATTTTCATTTCCTGGGTTTGGTAACAAGGCAAAGCGCGGCGTTAAGTTCCGCCACTTAACACGCAATGCCTCAATTTGGTGAACGGAAGTGGGGAACTGAATTGTTGTAAGAGAACGGAGTGTCTTAACACTAGGTTCTCAGGTTCCCTCTGCTATATGCGGGATACAGCGTGAAATTAGTTGCTTAGGTTTTTTTTATTTAATCTTGATTATAGGTGTCACGTGAATTACTTTAAACTAGTGTCCCCGATGACGCGTTTACAACGCGTTGTCTTTAACAATGTAGGTATATGTCACTATATAAACATGGATGTAAAACCATGGTAGTGTGTGTAACATTTATTTTATTAATTTAATATACTTTTTATGCATTATTTTTTAAAAAATATTATCATTCTGCACTCCAGTTCTCTATATAAACTACAAAAAGGAATACAAAGTTTTTGCTTCACGTATTCATATCATAAAAGATTCCCGGCGCGGCGACAACAAACATATACGAGTATATTAAGTATAATAGAGACAAAGAACATTTATATAAGTATATAACTTTTAATAGCTTATTAATATTTTACTATTGAGACCATAGCTAGAGGCACAGTGGCGCAGTTAACGTGAACCCAATTGGTTGTGGGTTCTATTCCCACATTTTCATTTCTTTGCTTTAGTAATATAAAGCGCGGCGTTGAGTTCCGCCATTTAATACACAATGTCTCGAATTCAGGCGGAAAACGGCTAACGGAGTGTCTTGACTTTAGATTCACTCTAACTACCCTGCTTTGCGGGATAAAGCATGAAGCTACACATAATTATAAAGAACAAAAAAACCGACTGAACCAATTCTTCAAATTTAGGAAGCAAATACAAATAAAGTAAGCTATAAAAGCTAGTTACGTGTTATATATTTGAAATGTACTAATTAAGTCCTTTCATTTGACACCCCACACGGGGGTACCGTGTGGGATCAACATTTCTTTTATTTTTATTCATGGTGTAATTTCCTTTAGAGGGCACCATATTGAATAAGGAATGACGTCACATATCTAAGAACGCTTGGAGTATCAATACCTATCTAACGACACCTTAATTAAATAATTCGGTCAAGGGATTTAGAAGATATGAGGTAATAAAGAATATTACAAACATACATGATACGCGCGAAAAACATAACACTCCTTTGACAATCGTGTAAAAAATAATTTAGAGAGATAATTTTTAACACGTAAAAAGCATTTTACTTTAGAATAGTAACAATAAAATACTAAATAATCCATTTGTTTCAGGACGGAGATGTCATTGAGTTGTGCCAAGTGAGCGACGTGCGGTCTGGTGGAGTGCCAAAGGTAATGTTTGCTTAGTTGCCTTTAATGATATTTCTGGTTTTTTATATACTTTTATTATAACTAAATTATTTAAAACATGGTTTTTATGGCGATTAAAATAATCGAATAAAAAATCCTATACAATCTATTAAATTTATCGCTTACGTTGTATCCCACACATAGCAGGGTTGGTAGACTAAACATGACAGGTTGTGGGTTGGAATCCCATTCCAGGAAATTAAAGTATTAAATAATACTCAGTATTTTCATTTCCTCGCTTTGAAACAAGGCAAAGCTCGGCGTTGAGTTCCGTCACTCAGCACGCAATGCCTCTAATCATATTTCAGGTTTTTTTATAATTTTATTATAACGAAATTATTTAAAATTTGTTTTTCATCGCGATGTAAAAAAATAATCCGATACAATTAATTAAATTTTTGTATTAAATTGAATAAATGAGGTTGTGATATGAAAAAATAGTTCATATAATATGAAATACGTCATTGAAGTTTTTTTCACTGCTAGTTACGTCAATATGACGTTCCGTTAATCCAGATAAAAAAATTAGGTTGGTATCGAATGCGGCAAACTAAAAAAGATTAAATAATGTACTCGTATATATTAAAAAAATACAATAATAATTTTGTTTGGTGGTAGGAGGTTTCGTCCTCCGTCTGGCTCGCGACCACTATCATGTCAAAGACGAACCGCCAAATATCTTATGATGTGTTCGGTTCGATGGCATGTAAGCCAGGTTTTCCCCTTTCCCACCCATCCTTTCCCCAAAATGTGGTGGTTCCGATAGCGGACTACTACATTTCCTCCCTTTACTATCTGTATCCTCTAGGTTGGCAACGCATCTAGTACATCTCTTGTCTGTTTATGGAGAAATGTTCATGGGCAGAAGGTAACCACTTACCATCAGGCAGTCCCTTCTGCTCGTTTGCCATCCGGTATCCACTTAAAATATATATATATATATATATATATATATATATATATATATATATATATATATATATATATATAAAAAAATAGTAATTAAACTTAGTAATAATCACGCAATGCCTCAATTCATTGGAAGTGAGGGACGGAAATCTTAAAGAGAACAGGTGTGTCTTAACTCTAGGTACTCAGGGTTCCTCTAAATACAATAATTGTTAATATGTGATTTGGATCATAGTGGATTGATATTTAGAAAGATATAGCCTGTAACGCCTGTCGTGGCGCAGAGGCACAAGCGTATGACTGTAAACGCGAAAGGTTGTGGGTTCGATTCCCACTCCAGGAAATGTAAAATTTAGTATTTTCATTTTCTTGGGTTTGGCCAACAAGGCAAAGCGCGGCGTTGAGATTGCACCACTTAACACGCAATGCCTCAATTCATTGGAAAGTGGGGAACGGAATTGTTGAAAGAGAATGGAGTGTCTTAACACTAGGCTCTCTGGTTCCCTCTGCCTACTCTGCTATATGCGGGATACAGCGTGAAGTTAAAAAAAAATATATAGAGAAAGATAGAGAGTCTTGACACTAGGCTTAAGTGCGTGGAGCGAAAAAAACGAGTACTATAAAATATTAAAATCTAAATTAAGCTTAATATTATTCTACATACATTATCAAAGTAATATTTTCGCATCACACAAGCGGGTGTCAAAGATAAATGGACTTACTGTCTGAATATTAAACCAGCCACGAAGAGCTTCGTATCGCAAACATTTATGTAACATTGTGTACTGATACCGGCCCATGTCGGACTAAGTGGTAACGAGGAGGTTGATCGAATAGCGAAAGAGGCAATTATATCTGGGGCAGAGACATATATAATTCCAGATTATACAGAAATTATCATAAAATACAAATTTGAGATTGAGATTTCGAAAACTAAAGGTATCTGGTACAACATTATACAAAAAGAACCTCCTCGAATAGCTTGGTTTACAAATAGTAAAATGCGTAGGGAAATTATTGTTACTGCGCTCAGACTTCGGTCCGGACACATTCCACTAAATAATTTTAAATACCTGATGAAAAAATCCACTACGCCCAATTGTAGTACTTGTGGTGTCCTAGAAGACGTGCACCATATTTTAGTGGAACGTGCACGAAGCGAAGCCTTGCGAGATTCTTTAGCTGAAAACTTTAATTTGAATCTAAAAGATGTCGGCGGGTTTCATAGCATTCTTGCTAATCCTGTTACAATAGAAGCTTAATTAGTATTTGATGCAATCAACAAGCTATGTAAATAGGACATAAGTTATTTTGCGATACGATGGGTCTGGCATAATCTCCAGAGATTAAAGACCTGTATAATTTTATAGAAATAAAAAAAAAAAAAACATTGTGTACTAACCAACTTGTATGAGTATACTGAAGCCACATAAAGTGCATTTTTGAAATACTTCTTCTTACTGTAAATAGATTTGAATGTTGAAATGATGTTTTGACAGTGTTTAGCTACGTTGACTGCAACTTCTAATGTCACAATGAAATCGTTTGAAATATTGATTAAACGCAATTGACTGTGGGTTCGATATGTACTCGGGGAAAATGTTACATACATACATAGCTTCACGCTGTGTCCCGCATATAGCAGGGTAGGCAGAGGGAACCTAGTGTTAAGAAACTCTGTTCCCCACTTTCCGCTTAATTGAGGCATTGCGTGTTGATTGGCGGAACTCAACGCCGTGCTTTGCCTTGTTACCAAACCCAGGAAATGAAAAATTCAATTTCCTGGAGTGGGAATCGAACCCATAACCTGTCGCATTTACAGTCGAACTTGTGCCTTTCCGCCAAGACAGGCGTTAACATTTTTTTATTTAAATTATTTTCATTTCTAGGCTCTGGTAAGATAAAACGCGGCGTTCAATTCCGCCATTTTACATGCAATGTTTTAATAATGGAACTTCAGAAAAGTAATCTATGAAAGAATGACACGAATATAGAGTATTAGAAATGAGAAATTCCATTTCCTGGAGTGGGAATCGAACCCACAACCTGTCGTGTGTACAGTCGTTTATTTGAAATAAACTGAAAACAATACGATTTTGTCTAAAATATATCTTCATTTCAGGATGCCAAACTTAGCAACAACTTAGTGAACAAACACGGCCAAAACTTAGAAGAGAAATCGCTCACTATATGCAGTGGCACCGACTACATAAATATAAACTACCAACACGTCGTCTGTCCTGACGCTAATACTGCTAATGTATGTATTACTATATTATATATGATATAAGGAAATAATAAATTATTTGATTTACAGGTTTTGTAGGAAATTAAACATGGTTATAGGTTCAAACCCTATTTGGGGCAATTATATTGAATTAATACCATTTGCCATTTTTGCCAAGGTTTTTATTTTATCCAACAATATTTAAAGGTGTGAAAATCACATCATTTTAACTTTCATGCTGGATTGTATTTTTTACTGTTAGCATTGTATTTATTATTGAAGTAATAAAAAAAAAATATTATTTTTATATTTGAAAAGAACAACTGTAGAGTTTCTCGCTGGCTCCTTTCAGAAGAACTGCCTCCGAGCCTGTGGTAGCATAAATTTCAACAATTCAAAAGCTTTTGCAAGTCTATTTGAAAAAAGGATCTTTCTGTACCAGAAGTGAATAAGTTGATAAATCGAAAATGCATAGTTTCCAGGGCAGATCAAATATCTTAAATTTTCTTTAAAATTAATTTGTCTTTGTTCTAATTTAAGCCCTTTTCAGCTGAAAGTGTTAGATTTATTTATTTTTTTATTTATATAGGCTTATTCATATTTTTAAAACAGTATATGCAGATCGACTTGTCAACTTATTCACACCTGGTACGAGTTTTAATTAAATTGCATAATATAGTCGTTTTATTAGTTAGATAAAGCAACTGATTGTATTTAAATTGAGCAAACTTTGCCCTAAATTACTAATTTTGATTTACAAAGGTTTGGTTACAAGGACTTAGAAAGATCACACACAAT
Organism: Philaethria dido; assembly: GCA_033558755.1. Lineage (NCBI taxonomy): Eukaryota > Metazoa > Arthropoda > Insecta > Lepidoptera > Nymphalidae > Philaethria > Philaethria dido. The sequence goes on from JAKGSA010002377.1 coordinate 13,780, forward strand.
GTGAAGGCAAACAACGTGTGTCCTATGACGTGTCTCAAGAAGCAGTAAGTGCTACCACTGGGTTATATGGTGCTTTTTATGCATGGTTATTTATGGTGGCATGGTCAAGTGCATGGGCTGTTAGTATTATTCATTTGCAAAATAATTAAAAAATGTATAACCTTTTTTTAATACAATTTACAAATTTACAGATACTCGTAATAACAATACATAAAACATGATAAAAACATTATGTGCAATGGCGGCCTTATCACTAAAAGTGATTTCTTACAGGCAACCATTAAAAATACAAAACTTTGGGTTAGAAACAGCAGTAGGGCGCAAAAAGTATTAATTTTACATACATATATATATATATATATATATATATATATATATAATTACATATAAATACAAAGTAATGAATTATGAATTGAACTGCCGAAAATAACCTAAACTAAATTATGGCCGTCGTGGAACAGTGGGATAGCGTCGGTAAACCCGAGTGGTCCTGAGTTTTTATTCCTATAGAATAATTGTATTTTAATGTTCATATTACCACACCACCATCTTGGCAAGACAAGTTGTGGAGTTGAGTTACGTCACTCTACACGTCAATGCCTTGATTTCGAGCAAAATAGAAATTGACAATGGGTTCTCCCTAACTACTTCTTTTTTTTTTAACTCTCAACGCCGCGCTTTGCCTTGTTACCAAACCCAAGAAATGAAAATACTAAATTTTACATTTCCTGGGGTGGGAATCGAACCCATAACCTGTCGCGTTTTCAGTCGCAAGCTTGTGCCCCTGCGCTAAAATACATTATTAGAGATAGCCTTCCAAATAATATTATTATTTTTTGTGGCTATCCTAACGCTTTTAAAGCGGTAATCACAAGTATTGACCTTCACAAAAAGGACGATAAGCATTTGTAATATAAATATATGAGCGGGGAAAAACCGTGAATATGTTAGCCGTATCTGATGCTAATGGCTGATTTCTGATCTCCAGTACATATAAGTATGTAGATCAATTTTAGCAATTCCATGTGTATGATACTCGTATATGTAGATTTGGGAATATATTGAATATTTTTTTTATTATGAAAGAATATTTTCGTTCTTCGAGTTCGAGTCTTGAAGGCTATCATGGTGTAGTGGGACGGCATCCGGCTATAAACATGATTGGTTGTAGGTTCGATCCCCACTCAATGATTATATATCTATTTTGTTCATTCTTACGCACTAGTCTAGTCTGTCTCTTTTCATTCTTAAGATACGCGCGGAGTTTCGACTCTTATTTCGCAATGTCTCTTATTCAGATAGAAAACGAACAGTGATGCTTTTGGACCACTCTGTTATATGCAAGCTGGATGGATGTTTGTCACACTAAGACTGAAGATATCTATATGAAATTTTTCAATAATATAAACATTTTATAAACAACAGATGCTTTTTTAGTCTAGCTTGTTAAAGTCCAACATTGGGAATATAAAGAACACCGTGACGTTACATTAAATTATCTCCCTCTCTCCTATTTCTCTCATACACACAAAAAATACTTTTACAAATGAACAACTCAACAGCGTTCTATATGTAAAACAGCTTTGCATGCAAAAATATTCCAAAGCAAACCGTACAGGGGTTATTGTATCTAAATAACAATATTGTTTTTAAAATACAGACACTCGTACAATTTTCAACAAAAACTAACCGCTAAAACAATGTTTTCGAAGTTGACAATAGGGCTGTCAGTTATAAAATGGTTTTTTAAAGAAAAAAAAATCGGTGAAATTATAACGTAACAAGCCTTTATATCGATTATTAATTTCCTATGACTTATTGTATGTTATTTATAGATATAAAAGCTATTTTCAAATTATTTTTCCAAATGTTTGTAGAAATCAAAGTAATTTTATTTTTCATTTTTGTTCGAAAGCATCACTTACGTTCAATTGATACTAAGTAAGAATAAATTTAACCGATTGACATTTATGATTACCATTACCAGATTAATGTAAGTTAAACACTAATTCATGTCTCTAAGTGAGACGGATAATCTTAATTTCTTCATTAGTACGGCCAGTAATTAATGAAACTCATAGGGTTTTTACTGTTTTAATAACATACCGAATAAAGTAAAATTAGGTACAATCTTTTAAAGTTTTCCTTTATAAAATTTAGTACTTATGATACTCGTATATTATTACTGGACGTCTGTATCTCAATGGTATCGAATTGTTTTATTAACCAAGGAAAGTATTTATAATATAAATAAACCAGGGGACAACCCTATAGAATATTGTGATATGCTCCAGTACACGTTTTTCGTTTGCGAACAAAATATGTAGATTTAGCGAAAACTTTCCGTTGATGAAATTGAAAGGCGACAGAGTGTTGTCTGCAAGCAAAGTTTCAATAAAACATTTTGCTTAGGAAAATTAACATACGAAGTATGAGGTACATGGATATTGTAAATATACGAGATGAATTATTCTTTTTTAACTTACATTTGGTTTTTTTTTAATGGAATTCTATTTATGATGTAATAATTTTATTTTTATCTTCTTTACGTTGATAGGTACGTTTTTGTCACGTTCATATTAGATGGACTTGTATGTATCAGATCTCTGGACTTAATTTTAATCAACTTAGAATACTAAGATTGATACAAAACTGAATTATAATATGTATATCAATAGAAAGCAAAAAAATAGTTAAAAAAACGAAATTCTTCGCTTTCGCTTTTGCTATAACATACCACTTTAAAATTTATTTTTTGATTTTTTTTATGTTTTGGATTATATACTTTTTGGTAAAATCCCTTATTTTTAAAGGTATGGAAAGAATCTCTGCGAGCTATAACACACAACAACAAAATAAACAACGTCTGTCCCAGAACAATTCTTATGAAACAGTACGTAAAGTTATGAAAGCTCGATAGTAGAATGAAGCTAGTATATACGTGTGTAACTACTTGTTTTAGTGTCCCCGTAGACGCGTTAACAACGCGTTGCTCAGCAACGGTACGTCACTTTATATAAACATGGATGTCCAACCATGGTAGTGTGTGTAATATTTATTTTGTTAATTTAATATGTTTTTTATGCATTATTTTATATATCATTCTGCACTCCTTCGCTATATAAACTATAAGTGTGCCGAGTTTCATGCTCCTCCGGCCGCGTAAAATCGCGTAAATCCTCTCTTAGCACAATTGTTTTACTCCCTAAGAAACCTACATACTAAATTTCACCTTTCTATGTTCATTCATTTCGACTATATATTGTCTATCAGTGACTCAATCAGTTGATCGAAAGTTTTAAAAATCCTGTAATATAAATCATATAAGGTGCTAAAATGTGTAGAAAATCATATTCATGGAGGTTTTTATTCGTAAAGATTATCATTACACACAGAAAGCCACCATACGCTATACATTTTATTCTAATAATGACATTTAAAATTAAAAACCCTATTTTTGATTAAATATACAATGACTTTATAGGTACTTGAGATATATCTCGTTTATTATAAACTATACATTTATACTCCGTTCTTCACTTTACGCCGAATTGAGTCATTGCGTGCTGAGTGGCAGAACTCAACGTCGCGCTTTGCCTTGTTACCAAACCCAAGAAATGAAAAATTCCATTTCCTAGAGTTGAAATCGAACCCACAACCTGTCGCGTTGACAGTCGCACGCTTGTGCCTCTGCGTCACGACAGGCAACGAAAGTGGGGAACGGAGTGTCTTAACACTAGGTTCCCTCTATCTACTACAGTTATATGCGGGATACAGCGTGAAGCTATGTATGTATGTATATGTATATATATATATATATTTATTAGGTGACGCCTACCTAACATACCTATGTATAAAAACCAAAACGCATAAGTTGAAGTTTAAAGGTATTTGTACTACTAAAGCAATAAAGAAAATATTTATCTGCCATATAAAACGAAGACACATAAAGTTTTTATTTAACTATAATAAATCGTGATTACTTAATGTGTTTGAAAACTAATAGTATATGGATTGCTAGTCTAGCCTTAAGACGTCTAGCTTTAGTTTGTTAACTTAGCTTTAAACTTTGAATTGTAAGTTGTAACTGGATGTAACGAAAATGCGTCACGGTAAATGTAAACATGTATAGGATTAAGTTGGAGAGAGAATGAGATATATATATATATATATATATAAAAATTTTTTTTTTTTTATTGATAACGGACGGCAAACGAGCAGAAGGACCACCTGATGGTAAGTGGTTACCTTCGCCCATAGACATCTACAACACCAGAGATGTAGATGCGTTGCCAACCTCGAGGATACTGATGGAAGGGGGGACAATGTAGTAGTCCACTATCAGAACCACCACATTTTGGGGAAAGGATGGGTGGGAAAGGGGAAAATCTGGTCTACCGACTATAAATAAAATGTATAAAACTAACTTTATTACGAATAACTCAAAAACTGCACATCAGATCATAATTAAAATTGTATCACCAAGTAAAACGTTATGCAGTTTCCCAAATAAAGTCAAAGTGACAATTTCTGTCTTTTTTAAAGTAAGTTAAAAATAATAAATTACACAGTAGTTATAATTAATAAACTAATTCAAATTTTCAAAAATATTTGTTTTTAAAGCAATTTTTTATCATAAAGCTTAGGTCCACAGTAACATAACCCAGATGGCGGCAACCCGACACCATGGTGCGTGGCATGGCAGGTTTTTGCAAGTGTTTTTGTATGACCATTTGGTTTTCGCCATGACTTATGGTTTACCATAAGTTTGTTATGTTAAATGGCAGGTTAAAGTTAGTAATAAATATAAAATATTGTTACATAAGTAGAGAACAGTGATATGTTCAATTTAATAATTTAGTTTATTCGGAAATAGCATAGATTAAAAAACAAGGCTAGTACTACAATTCTAATTCCACGTATATTACAAATGCTGAAGTCTGCGATAATTGTGCGGCGTAGAGTTCCGCTATTCACTTTTTTAACTTCACGCTGTATCCCGCATATAGCAGGGTAGGCAGAGGGATCCTGAGAACCTAGTGTTAAGACACTCCGTTCTCTTTCAACAAATCCGTTCCTCACTCGCCACGCAATATACTCGTATATAATTCGGGTGGAAAGTTGAGAACGGAAACAACGGTTTTACGCTAGGATTATCAGTTAGAACTATCTGATAATCTTAGTAAGCAAGGATTTGTCTCAAGCAAAAACTACTAAACGAATCTAGATGAAACTTTGCAGCAATACAGCTTATACGTCAAAATAAAAAATAAGATACAATTTATAAAAAAAATAA
>JAKGSA010002378.1:0-14216 GCA_033558755.1 Philaethria dido
GGAAAGTGGAGAACGGAGTGTCTTAACACTAGGTTCTCTCTGCCTATCCTGCTATATGCGGGATACAGCGTGAAGCTATGTATGTATATGTAAGTTTACATATACTTTTGTATATAACTTTTTCAAAATCAAAATCTCAATTTATTTTACTTATTATTATTAAATGCTAAAATTTTAGAGTTAATAAACATTAAGCACTTAATAATTTGCTTGTAAGAAAACATTTTTGAAGGAGAAGATTCAAAAGAGTTACAACAATTATCTCAACACTCAACGCGAAAGAAACTGATCGAAGAAAGATAGAAGAAAATTTGGCACAAGTCTTTGAGGAGCGTAGGGAAGTGTTAAAAGAGAATTACTCGAAATTCCTTGGAAATCGTAAAAACATCGAGATTTAAGATTGTATAGTCCAGACAGAGGAAAGCGCCAAGATACGGCTAGCCAAACATAAAATATCAACTTAAACAAACGGGATTGGCCGGAAATATTAAAAGAGAACAGAGTGTCCTAACACTAGATTTCCTGCCCTGCCTACCCTGTTATGCGCGGGATACAGCGTGACGCTATAAAAAAATTAAGCAAATTGATTGAAAACAGACTGATCACTAACCAACACCCAAATATTACGCAATGCCAAAAAATAAATAAAATATATACCTGATACCTTAATTTAAAAAGCTTGCCATTTCCTTATAACTATAATATATACTTGTATTTTCTTTTGTAATTACACTTTTGGCATTTCCAACGACATTTTAGCTGTTTTTTTAAGACATACATGGTGTGGTAGCAGTTCGTCAAAATGATGATTTACATAAGGGGCGAGTCGAGGTTAAAAGAGTTAACTTTTAAATTACTGGTCATTTTTGATGTATGCCTTTTTTGTTATCCTTGTGCTATTTATAGAAAACCTTGTGGAAGATTCTGCTTTAAAACTGAAAGTCGTCTGTATGTGTATTTGCCATCGTGTCGCAGTGGAACGCCTAACTGTAAACACGATTGGTTGTCAGTTCAATTACCACTTAGGGGAATGTTGTCTAAGGCAGCGCCAGATATATGAATGAATATATGGCGTGAGAGGAGCGAAGACAGTTGAGGTGAACGTTATAATTTTAAAAGGGCCCCTTTAAACCTACAGAGTAAGTGGCAAGGCATACCCTCCAAACTCATCTCCCTGCAACGCGATTGGCACGATGGACCCATAGATCCATTTGTGGGGAAGACGAGAATTGAAAATTATTGAATTTAAAAAACAGTAGTTGAGAAGAAATTATAATTTGTACTTGATGTTAAATTTTTTTAACAAAACTTGAGTATATGAAGTAAAGGACATGTAAATAAAATCATATTACTTAAACATATTTACATAATATAAACAATAAAGTGATTGTATAAGGAAGGCAGTATTGTGATGAGATCTTAAGCAAAAACAAATATTACATATACATATATGTATATGTATGATGTAAAGATCATACCTCAAGAGCCCTGTCGTGGCGCAGAGGCACAAGCGTGCGACTGTAAACGAAACAGGTTGTGGGTTCGGTTCCCACTCCAGGAAATGGAAGTTTTCATTTCCTGGGTTTGGTAACAAGGCAAAACGCGGTGTTGAGTTCCGCTACTCAGCACGCAATGCCTCAATTCAACGGAAAGTGGGGAACGGAGTGTCTTAACACTAAGTTCCCTCTGGCTACCCTGCCATATGCGGGATACAGCGTGAAGCTATGTATGTATGTATTTAGTATTTTCATTTTCTTGCTCTGGTAATAAGGCAAAGCGCGGCGTTGAGTTCCGCCACTCAGCACGAAATGTCTTAATTCGGAGGAAAGTGGAAAACGTCAATGTTAAAAGAGAAAGGAGTGTCTTAACTCTATGTAAGGTAGAGAAAAATAGATGGTGGAAGAGAATAAGAGCGTTAATGTACATTTTAAAGGGGTAAAGAGAATGGTGAGAAGAAAAATAAAAGTTCTATGTATGATCGCGTTTCTCCCTCAATGTGTTTATATACATTTTTTTAGTTTCACGCTGTATCCCACATATAGCAAGGTAGGCAGAGGGATTCTGAGAACCTAGTGTTAAGACACTCCATTCACCACGAAACGGATTACGTTATATACATTAAAATGAAAAAAAATAAAACATACTATATAATTAAAATATCTTTATTCTTTAATAATTATAAGATATAAGTTGAAAATAAAAATATGAGTACGAGAAAAATATAATAATTAAATATCCACATTTACAAATGTTTATTGCAAGTTAATTTCTAAGAGATTGAAAAAAACAGGCGATAAATCATTGAAAATAAAAGGGTATTTACATTTTTATACCTTACTAGCTGTTTCTTGACTATAAAATCTAAAATCACGTCTTTTCCGTCCTCGTAGGAATTTCGAGAAATCTTTTTTAGGTTTTTTTTGACTTAAAAAAATTGAACGTAGCAGGACTCGAACCCGCAACTCTTGGAAACCGTCCACTATGAAACTATGCGTTCAACATTTTTATACATTTTCTACAAATTTTTTTCGTTTCCTAAGTGTGATTAACAATACAATTTAAAGCTTCAAAAATGTTATTAGTTATACCTAATAACTCAAAGGTCTTTAATTACAAGATGCTCGTATATTGTTCAACCTGCCAGCTGAAGTCAAACCGTGACGAATACAGAGAAAGTTTTGGATATATGAGATATAATAATTTTACTTTTTGATCCGGTTATGTGTAACCAGCAGTGGCGAGGATGAAAATTGGAGTTAGGCAAGCCGGTAAATTAAGGGAAGCCGATGTATATTTAGGGAAGCCGGTATATATATTTAGGGAAGCCGATATATTTAGGGAAATCGGTGTAGAATGTAAAGGTATTTCGTAATTTTACTTTACAATTTTGGCGATGACTTTTTTTTTAGCTCTCACACCTTGCTTGACTTTGTTTTTTCGAGCTCCACATTTTCCGGGCGAGCTTTTTTTTAGGTCTCATACTTGTACTTTGAAAAGTTAGGCAAGGCAGCGGGAGTCGAGTTGTATGGACACCTTGCCACTGGTAACCAGATCAAAAAGCAAAGTTATTTCATAACACGTTCAAAAAACAACAATTATAATCTTATTAATATATTTCTAACTTCAAAAAGATAATTTGGCATAGAGATCGTTCTAACCTCGTGCTTTAATTTTTTGGCAATGTTAGAAATTCATATATTTTTTAATATAAACTTAAAGCCATTATGATGCAGTGGAAAAGCGTCTTACTGTTAATGGGAATAACTGTGGGTTCGATTTCCTCACGTGATATGATCGTGTTTATATTATTTTAATTTCTTTGATCTCTAATACGATAAAATGGTGTTGACCTTCTTTAATTTGAGCAGAAAGTAAAGAATGGAGTATCTTGACCCTCACACTTACTCACAGGATCTCTCTGAATACCTTGTTGTAAAAAGAGTGAATTTTTATGTATATATATAAAAAAATATTTTAACTAGTGTCCCCGTTGACGCGTTAACAACGCGTTGTGCTTAGCAATGTATATGTCACTTTATATAAAAATGGATGTCAAACCATGGTAGTGTGTAACATTTAGTTTGGTAATTTAATATACTTTTTATGTATTATTATAAAAAAATCTACACTCCTTCTCTATATAAACTATAAGTGTGCCAAGTTTCATGCTCCTCCGTCCGCGTAATTTTCGTAAAAAGGGGTAGGGGGTTTTTGCTTTACGTATTTATATATTGTGAGTTTTATTTATCCATAGCTATCGTGTGCAAAGATTTTTTTTAATTAGACTCCCGTACATTAACGTCATATGGGTCAGATAAAAAGAGAAACCACAACCTCATACAATAGACTTTAACGCGCTTAAAGCTTAAGGATACGCTTAAGCTAAGCTTTTTCAATTCGATTACCAATTTTTTATCAATTTTTTTTAAAATATTTTTTATTTAACGACTTTTAATTAATAAAAATACAATTTCATGGCAACGTTCCATCAAAACATGCTTACAGTATACTGAAATAAGTAACATTTCCTTAACCACTTAGTATCCAGTAAGGATTATTAAGATATCTGCCAGTGGCTAGCGGTGAAAATATTTTTTACAAACCGGTAAATTTAGAAAAGCCAATGCATGTTTAGGGAAGCCGATACATAGGTATATTTAGGGAAGCCGGTAATTTTTAAACAAGCCGGTATATTTAGGGAAACTGGTATAAAATGTGAAGGTATTTATTTATTTCACTATGGAATTTTGACGATGACCTTTTTTTTTATTTAGGTCTCTAAGATGTCAGAGCTTTTTGTAGTTTATCTTTCCCGATCTTGTTTTTATTGCAAATTCTAGTTTTTACTATTTCGCGAGCTCTAAAAAACACCTTTCACCAAGTCAAATATGTTTGACTTTGTGTTTTCGAGCTCCACTCTTTCTGGTGACCTTTTTTTATTAGGTCTCGTACTTGTACTTTGAAAAGTTAGGCAAGCCTGTGGGAACCGAGTTGTATGGACGTCTTGCTACTGATATCTACTAACTAATACCAATTTACAAAATTGCACGAAGACGCTAACGCTAATAAAAGTGAACAATTTCATACTTTTTTCCTTATAGTCTGAAAAAACTTATTATTAAGACACACCGTTCGTTGCACATAAAACGTATTGATTTATTGTATCAGAGCGGGGAAATGAAAATAATTTAAGCACTATCTCCCCAGCGGGGAATGACTCATAACCACCACATCAGTCAGACGTTGTCTGGTTTAATCCTCTATGAAAAATAATAAGATTTTTCTATTTTTTTTATATTCACGCTATATCCCACATATAGTAGGTTAGGCAGAGAGAGGAACCCAGAGAACACTCCGTTCTGTTTTCACATTTCCGTTTCCCACTTTCCGCCAAATTGAGGGAGTAGCGGAACTCAACGCCGCCGTTTGCCTTGTTACCAAACACATGGACTGAAAATACTATTTTATTTCCTGTAGTGTGAATCGAACCCACAACCCGTCATATTTACAGTCGCACGCTTGTGCCTCTGCAACACCATAGGCGTAATAACAGGCTTTATATTTCAAATTACACTAATAAAATTACTAATATGAATAACTCAAATGTATGTCAACACTTTGTCCTAACAAGCCCATTGTAGTTCACACATGTAGTGTGTCAGTGATTTTCCAAGCAATTAACTTAATCATCAGTTGCGATGTAACGCATCGATTTACAATGAAAGGTCATTTGTGGGAGATTTTTTTGCGATTATTATAATACAGTATAATTTTAAAATTATGACTTGTATTTAGATATACTTACTTATCCACATTACCCAGTAAAGTTATATTAAGTACTTAATATTACTAGTAATATTAGTTATAACTAGTGTCCCCGTTGACGCGTTAACAACGCGTTGACGCAACAATTTAATATACTTTTTTATGCATTATTTAAAAAAAAAATGTCATTTTGCACTCTTTCTCTATATAAACTATAAGAGTGCCAAGTTTCATTCTCCTCCGTCCGCGTAATTTTCGTAAAAAGGGACTTCTTCTACTTCCTTATTTTTCTCAGATAAGTTAATCATAATGTTTATTTAGATAATAATGTGTGGCGGAACCTAACACCGCCAACTGACAACTTACTTAGCTTCACGCTTTATCCCTAGCGGGGTAGTCAGAGAGAACGGAGCACCAAACGCTATATGGTAATATATGCTATATAATATAATCGAGGTCTATTTGGAAATACAGGCAGAAGTTTATGGAGACCGATTCTAAAAAAGTAGAAATGCAATTTGTCGAGACACTACACGCATACATAGCTTCACGCTGTATCCCGCATATAGCAGGGTAGGCAGAGGGAACATAGTGTTAAGACACTCCGTTCCCCACTTTCCGCCGAATTGAGGCATTGCTTGCTAATTGGCGGAAATCAATGCCGCGCTTTGCCTTGTTACCAAACCCAGGAAATTAAACATTTCCTGTAGTGTGTCTCGAACCCACAACCTGTCGTATTTACTGCACGCTTGTGCCTCCGCGCCACGACAGGCGTTAAGTCGAGACACTCCTTTCTTAATTTTCTCAACTTAACGCCGCGCTTTTTCTTACCAGAGCGAAGAAACTATTTAAATATAATTAATAGAAATCCAAAACACATTTAAATCGGTGAGTGCGGAAACAACGTAAGTCACAAAAAAAGCAAAAATTCGTAATCGATTTAAACTAGCTTAGAAAATTTGAAAATTTGGATTTACGTTGCTTCTGCACTCACCGATTCTTTTATTCATCGTTTTTCGCCCGAATTCTATACATAGCGTAATGAGTACCGGAACTTAGCACAGCATTTACTTTTCATTCTTCCTTTTTATTTTCCTAGGGAAATATAAATTAATTATCATAATAGTATATAATGAAATTCAATTTTCTTACAAAATATATTAAATTTAATTATAGTTGTAAGCGTCAACCGACCTTTGACACACAGGTAATAAAATAGACAGTAGTTTTTTCTTTATTGTCATTTTCAAGAGTTTATGTCAGATATTAAAAGTTAAACATTAAAAACATTATGCGCAGTGGGACATCATTTCACTGTTAACACTTGGTTCCCATTTCTACTGGCAAATGATTGCCTCAATTCGGCGGAAAGTGGGGAACGGAGTGTCTTAACACTAGGTTCTCATGTTCCCTCTGCCTACCCTGCTATATGCGGGATACAGCGTGAAGCTAAAAAAATGATTATATTTAAATTATTTTTATTTCTCCTCAAGGATAAGGATTGTCATTTAATACTCAATGTCACCAATTCAGCCGTAAAGTGAAAAACAGAGTGTATTGATACTAGACTTTGTCTATGTGGGATAAAATTTGTATTCGATGAAGCAAATTACATAATACATACATAGCGTATATACGTTCCCCACTTTCCGCCGAATTGAGGCATTGCGTACTGAGTGGCGGAACTCAACGCCGCGCTTTTGCTCTGTTATAAATCCCAGGAAAATAAAAAAAACCGTTTCCGAGTGGGAATCGAACCCACAACCTGTCGCGTTTACAGTCGCACGCTTGTGCCTCTGCGCCACGACAGGTTATTGTATTTGGTGAAGCAAAGTAAATGTGTTAAAATTACGAAAGCGAAATATTCTCATTAAATGCATATTACTGTTATAAATCTTCACACTGTATCCCGCACATAGCAGGACATATAGAGGAAACCTAAGAACCTAGTGTTAGGACACTCCGTTCTCTTACAATTTCCGCTCCCCACTTTTTTGTTATAAAGCATTTATTTTGTTAATTTAATATACTTTTTATGTATTATTTTTAAAAAATGTTAACATTTTGCACTCCTTCTCTATATAAACTATAAGTGTGCCAAAATTCATGTTTCTCCGTCCGCGTAATTTCCGTAAGAAGGCATCCAAAAATTTCGCTTCACGTATTTATATATAGATTTATAAAACAGAGAATATAATCACTTTTTATATTAATATTCCTATATTCCTTATTCCTTTAAGATTTATTTACAATAAAATATTTATTTAAAATAATCTAAAGATAATATAATAAGAGTATGTTAATGGGTAACCTTGATTCTTCAGCAAAACTTAGCAGTGAAGTAAATGTAAATAGCTGCATTGTACTTGCGCACGCGCAGTGCGTCGTCGTGGGAAAACAGTTTTTTTAAACAGATTCTGGGTTTTTGTCATAGCTATATTATTATTCATTGTCTACATAACTTCTTGTAAAATCGATGGGTTTAAAAATAACTACAGTCCCCGTTGACGCGTTAACAACGCGTTATCTTTAGTAAAGTATGTAACTTTGTATAGAAAAGAATGTCAAACCATGGTAGTGTGTGTAACTTTTATTTTATTAATTGAATATATTTTTTATGCATTATTTTAAATAAATAGCATTCTGCAGTCCTTCACTATATAAAGTATAAGTGTACCAAGTTTTATGCTCCTCCGTCCGCGTAATTTTCGTAAAAAGGATCCAAAGTTTTTGCTTCGCGTATTTATATATAGATATTAAGAGCTTATTAAAAAAAGGAAAAATATTTGTAAGTAAATGAAAATACAAAATATGAACTGTTGTACATATTTAATATTTTCATTCCCTGAAGTGGAATCGAACTTACAAACAGTCGCGCTTATAGTCGCTTGTGCCTTTGCGCCACGATTGGCTTCTTGTAAAGTCAAAAATACAATAATTATCAAGTTAAAAATATATTATTTAAAATTATAATAAAGAAGGAAAATAAACTTTGAATAAAATGCGCTATTCATTGTTTTCATGATTTCTTGGCTTATAAAAACCATGGATTTTATAAATGTGATAATTAAAATATTAACAGAAAAAGATAACCGACTTTAAAAAAAATCACCATAAAGATAAATTATTACGAATAACTCAAAAACTATTCGTCATATCTTTACTAAATTTTAATGGCACAACATCAATAACACTAGCTATCACATAATAAAAGAATCATAAAAATTAGTTCACCCAGTAAAAAGTTAGGTGGTAGGAGGTTCGTCCTCCGACTGGCTCGCGACCACTATCATGTCAAAGACGAACCGCCAAATATCTAATGATGTGTTCCGGTTCGATGACATGTAAGCCAGATTTTCCCCTTTCCCACCCATCCTTTCCCCAAAATGTGGTGGTTCTGATAGTGGACTACTACATTGTCCCCCCTTCCATCAGTATCCTCTAGGTTGGCAACGCATCTACAACATCTCTGGTGTTGTAGATGTCTATGGGCGAAGGTAACCACTTATCATCAGGTGGTCCTTCTGCTCGTTTGCCGTCCGTTATCAATAAAAAAAAAAAAAAAGTTATGCGGTAACACACCTTAAAATAATACAGTAGAATTGAATACCTCCATACCTATTACTTGTTATGTTGTTCCATTTAAGTTTAGTTAAGATATATCAAGTAGTTTTAGAGTTATTCGTAATAATTTTATTTTTAGTGCATTATATATGAAGTCGTTTTTTTGTTGTTTTGTATATTAATAATTAATTTTTTTTTACAACAATATTTGATTGATTTTTATCTAAACGACACACTTATGTGTTGTGACATTCATTTCCGATTACAGTATTGCGAAGCGAATATTTAAATTATATGTAAAATCCGTGTCTCAATAAATAGTTAATACGGTTTTTTTATGTTTTTTACAGCATAACAGGGTGATAGGGAAATATAAAATTTAGTATTTTCATTTCTTGGGTTAGGTAACAAGGCAAAGCGCAGCGTTGAGTTCCGCCACTCAACACGCAATGCCTCAATTTGGTGGAAAGTGGGGAACGGAATTGTTGAAAGAGAATGAAGTGTCTTAACACTAGGTTCTCTGGTTCCCTCTGCCTACCCTGCTATATGCGGGATACAGCGTGAAGTATAACAGGGTAAATGGAGATAACATAATGCTAAGACACTCCGTTCTTCTCTTAAATTTCCGCCGCGCTTTGCCTTGTTACCAAACCCAATTAATATATTTAAATTATATATAAATCTTGGTGTTTCAGACGATATGGCAGCATCGGATTACCGGACGGACAGGGTCAAACAGATGTTCAGTTGGACGACTGCGTGAGTAGTGACCTTTTATTCTTTACTTTATTTTTATTTCAAGCCTAGCCTAACCTAGCCTAAGTACGCAAAGAGCGGCGTTGAGCGCAACCGCAATTCAATATATAATGCCTCGATGTTATAATATATATATATATATATATACACTGCTGTGTGGGAAAATAGTGAATGTGGTTTTTTTTCGAAAACATTACGCGCTGGGTGGTGGAGCATAACGCCGGAAACCGTAACCGGAAAAACGAAAAGGCCTATGCAATTTCTTTCATTATAAAAAAATGTATTGTCCCTAATATTTTCGTTTACAATCATCATCAGATTTATCCGACAAATATTATTTATACTTCAAAGCCTTAAATTTAAAAAAAAAATATTCTAAAAAACAGTTTATATATTTATAACGCCTTTCGTGGCGCAAGCGTGAAGCTGTGTATGTACTCGTATGTATGCATGTATAAATCATCATGCCATGCCATGCCATAACCAAGTGCCAGAACAAAAGGAGGCTTTTCAACACTCAATTTCTCGACTCCACGGAAACTGGGTGCGTGGCACTCCAGTACTGTGCGGTTTCGAAGGAATTTCCTTCCACGTGCCACTGAACTGTGGAATGGCCTACCTGCGGCAGTTTTTCCAGGTCGATACGAAATGGGTACCTTCAAAAAGCGCGCCTACTCCCACCTCAAAGGCCGGCAACGCACTTGTAGCTCCTCTGGTGTTACACGGGGCCGTGGGCGGCGGGGATCACTTACCATCAGGTGACCCGAACGCTCGTTTGCCTTGTCCTTTCCAAAAAAAAAAAAAACTGGAAAACGGAGGGTTAAGACGCTATATTCTAAATACCCCGCTATATATTAAAAGAGTGAACCTAAATAAACTTTGGCTATTACATCAGTTTCTTCCGCAATATATACTTATTGGTATATTTACTTGTTTATTGCAAATATATTCACAATTTTAGTAGAAATAAAACATAATGAATATGATAGATACACGGAGGTGCATAACGTGTGATGTAAGTGAATGATGTAAACTTTCGAGAACCCGAGAAGACTTTATACTCAGTGTTTAGTGTTACCTAATAAGTGGTAAATCTGTTGGAAAACTTTTAGCCGATGTCAAAAAGAGGTTATATATCCGATTTGTTTTTTTTTCACTGAGTGAACCATCTTTTTTGATATAGTAGTGCGTCTGTTGAGGTCTGATTTAATTTATCTAAGATCTGATGAGTTTTTGAGTTATTGGTAATAAGTGTACTTTTCGTGCATTTTCACTGTGTGTGTTTCATTTTCACGATGTGTGTGGTAATTGTAAGAATTATTTAAAAACAATCTCTTAATCGTATATTTCTATTTTATTTTTGATCGAGATTGGCGAGCGAAGCGAATAGAGGGCAGTGCCGCCTAAAAACTCAATAAAGATATGTATATTTTAATTTTATGTTTGATTTGCAAGGGGGCGTTGTGGAGCGAAGCGAACAGTGTAGTTTCTTTATAATACTAAATGAATCAGCGCCATCTATCATTAAATTAACACATCGTATAGAGCGACATCTGTTACATATGTGATGAAACAAAACGTTAATTTTGTAATGTCGTTATCGATTACTAGATGGCGTGAGTGTGAATGATTAATAATAATACTTGTAATCATACTCAGAAACATTAATTATTATTTAATTGAGATTTAATTGTAGATGTAAAGCATTAACGCCTGTCGTGGCGCAGAGGCACAAGCGTGCTACTGTAAATGCGACAGGTTGTGGGTTCGATTCCCACTCCAGGAAATAGAATTTTTAATATCCTGGGTTTGGTAACAAGGCAAAGCACGGCGTTGAGTCCGCCACTGAGCACGCAATGTCTCAATTCGGCGGAAAGTGAGGAACGTAGTGTCTTTACACAAGGTTCCCTCTGCCTACCCTGCTATATGCGGGATACAGCGTGAAGCTATGTAAAGCATCGTGGTGTAGGGATAGCCTCTGACTGTAAACGCGATTGGTTGTGGGTTCGATTCTCATAAGGAGGAATGTTTATATTTAAATTATTTTTACCGATTTCCAAAAAGAAGGAGGTCCTTAATTTGACTGTGTTTTTGTTGTGTGTTACTGGTACAGGCATATTTTTTTACTGTGAACCAATTGAACCAATTTTGATGATCTTTTTTTATAGGATAACTAGCGCTTCTGATGTGAAATTTAAGTATATAGTTAATTTGATAAGTAGTTTTTGAGTTATTCGTAATAATATTTTATTTAAAGCCGGTTTCCATTTTTTTAAAGTTATTGTTTCTTCGTTCTGGTAAGACATAACACGACATTGAGCCCGCCATTTAGCATGCAATGTCTTGAATTTAAACAGAATGTGGCAAACGGAGGATCTTAACAGTAGTTTCTCTCTAACTACCCTACTATGTGAGAGAAGCCGTGAAGCAACATTTTTTTTTAATTATTAAAATATTTCAGCATCTATATCTCATTTCAATATCTCAGTATATTATCTCAATATCTCGTAATATCTCAGAATATATTTAGGACATTTCATTTAAAATATTTATTACATGTTACTCACAACATATTTATTATTACTTAATAACTACTTAAGCTATAAATACATACATATGTTTCTAACTTTCTTCCAATTTAGTATCACTTAAGTACTGTTATTACTGAGTATGGCTTATTAGAGTTAAGAAGTATGTACCTTTTATGCCTTATAATTAAGTGGGTATACAAATTTACGAGAAGAATTTTATGATGTTTTTTTGACTTTACGCACCTTATTCGTTGTGTAACCGTTGTGTGGCCAGTGAGATAAGGCCTAATTGTCAACACGATGGTTGTAGGTTCGATTCCTAAATGAAAATGATGATTGATGATATTTCAATTATTTTCATTTCTCCACTCTGATTCATTGTTTAAATTCAAGAGCAAAGCGGAGTACGAAGTGATTAGACACTGGATTCTTGTCTTATAGAAGTGAGTTGACTCTATCTACCAGTGCGGTGCACTTTGCCGGAAAAATTCTTAATAAAAAAAAAATATGTAAATTATTTAGCTAAATTTTGCAAATTAATTTGCGGCAATTCTTGATGTGATATTTCTTTTCACGGAAAAACCAATGAACCATTCAAAAGAAATATTTACAATTTTGCTTATTGCCTACGACGACTGACTCATCTTGAGGATATTTCATTTCGCGCTAATCATTTATTTGTAAAGACAGTTTCCGCTACTTTTATTCCTTGAAAATGTTATTAAGTAGAATTATATACATATAAAGTGTAATAAAACTCACTTTTGCTTACGTACTTCCAGATTTATTTCAACTAGTGTCCATGTTGACGCGTTAATAACGCGCTTTATGTAAACATGGATGTCAAATAGTGTTGTGTGTAACATTTATTTTGTTACTTTTCATATACTTTTTGTGCAATATTAAAAAAAAATGGTAGTATTGTGCACTCCTTCTCTATATAAACTATAAGTGTGCCAAATTTCATGCTCCTCCGTCCGCATAATTCTTGTAAAAAGTGGTCCTAAGTTTTTGCTTTATGTATTTATATATAGATTCTCACAATAGTTATTGGTTTAGTCTCTACGTCGTCTCAGGAACCACTATCCTGTTTTAGTAAAATCTGTAGCTTTTATACTATTAAGTCAACTACATAAACGTTTTTATTATTTCTTTACCCACTAACAAACAAATATATACATATGGTTAGGTAGAAAGAGGAGATCGGAGATGGAGGTGAGGGTTAATGCATAATTATAAGGGGCCCCTTGAACTTACAGTTAAGTCACAAGTGTAGGTTTAAGGGGCTCTGCACTGACCTTATCTCTTTGCAACGTTTTGGCTATCCGCCATCCATCATCCGACGCTATTATAATTTTTTAAATATTTTTGTTTTTACGGTCTTAGAATATAGTACAATCTTTAATATTAAAAACCAACGAATACAGAACCGAGTGTCTATATACTAGAAAGAACTTTGCGTTAGAAATTTAAAAAAATAAAAGTTTATTTGTTATTTATAAACAGAAAAAATAGAGTGTCTTAACACTATGTTCTTATTTTGTCTTACAAGTAAAAAAGTACATAAATACACAGAAAGTGATATAATATCGTTACAATTGTTTCTCTTAGAAGTAATCTCGAAGACTCTTCTTCTAAGTAAATTTCGAAACACACAGAAAATGCTTGCAACAAAAACATATTCATATACTCGTAACATTGATTAATAAACATTTTATAAATTAGAATAAATTATATTGAATCGTTGTGGTGGTTGCCCTTCAATTTTTTATCTATACACAAAAACATAGACAAATAATTAATTTTTATTAAAAAAAAAAACAATTCATCTTGAGCTTTGAACATAAACATGTATATGTATGTATATTTATTATTTAAGTAATTAATCTGTTTTAAATTTAATATATTTAAAGAAGATCTAAGCGTCAAGGTCATATTTAAATGCTACGAAAATGTTGCTATAACAAAAAATATAAAAAATAACATAATATCACGCAAATAAACAAAAAATAATAAAATATGACGCTCAGGCAAGTTGTGGGTTCGATTCCCACTCTAGGAAATGGAAATATTACATAATACTTTGTATTTTCGTGGTGT
>JAKGSA010002379.1:417-19063 GCA_033558755.1 Philaethria dido
ATTATTTAAATTATTTTTTAAAGCATATATTATATAATATAAAAAACATTATTACTGTTTTACTAAAAGGAGTCAAACATTTTATTATATTTAGTTAACCATATTATGTTTTTAACTAAAAAAAATTAGTTTTAACATGACGAAAACGTCATTTTTTCATTTCCTCAACTTGACGTGTTATTCTATAAAAAATATAATAAATTCAGTGAAATTTTACATTAAAGTCATATAGATTACAACTTATATACCATAGCAAGTGTGAATAGATAGATAAGTCGAATTTTATATAGATTTTTTTAAATATTAACAGGCCTTAAATTTTTTTTATGTATAGGACGAATATATCACAAATTAAAAAAAATAAGCAAATCATACACAATCACGTGAAAAAGTATTTAGATTCTTTTTTTTTTTTTTAGCTTCACGCTGTATCCCGCATATAGCAGGGTAGGCAGCAGTGGCGAGGGGTGAAAATTTTAAAAAGGTAAGCCGGTATGTTTATGGAAGCCGGTACATTTTTAGAGAAGCTGGTATATTTAGGGAAGCCGGTATAGGATATAAAGTTTTTTTAGCTCTCATACTTGTTTTTCTACAGTCACTCCCAAATTGTTTCAAAAAAATTATTGTCACTTACAAAAAGTAAGCCGGTGGGAAACGTGTTATATGGACGCCTCGCCACTGGTAGGTAGAGGGAACTCGAGAACCTAGTGTTATGACACTCCGTTCTCTTTAACATTTCCGATTTTTTCGCCGCCAGCTTTTTGCCTTAAATGTATTTTAAATAACATAAAAACAGAATAAAAATTTAACTTAAAAATTCTTATACTAAAAAATATGTATTTTCGATTTATCAATATATTCACGCTCGCTACGACTATGTTATAATATGTGTGCTATAAAGAAGCTATTTACACAAGTAGTAGCTAATAGGAATATAATGTTTAGCAGTTTTTCTGTATTATATAGCATGTTTCAAAATATTTAATATGTATTTATATGACTAAATATTTCAAATATTTTTAAGCCATCAATTTTGAGCCATTCAGTGGATAAAAAGATTAACTCTACAAGTCACATATAGGGTGGTTATAACATACGTTCGATATACACTTTTATATTTAAGTGACATACTCGTTTCTATGGAAACGTGTATTTTACACATAAACGGTCTACTATGTGTGTGTTCTAAGTGGTGTAAAAGTATTTAAACAAAGGTATTGGTAATACCTTATTTCAACATATCTTAACTATTTGATTTTTGGGGTTAATTGATGCACTGAATGTCTCATTTTATTAGTGCTAGGCCAAAAATTGCTATAATACTAATCGTAATTGTTTCCACCAACTCTAACATGAGGCTAGTGATAAAAGCCAATACTTTAAGAAGAGAAAACGTATAAAAGTTTGAACGTAGCGGAATTCGAACCCGCGCCTCTTGGAAACCATCAATGTGCTTTTGCTAAGCCATACGTGCTTGTCGCGCTTCGTCAAAATTCTTATATGCTTTTTTGTTTTTTGCATCTCTATAGATAAATTTTTGCAAAGTTGTCCTAATCATTTCCAAGGACAATAGTATGATAAATACATTTTTATTAGATATTTTTGGTATTTTAAAGTTCTACTACTGCCACATATTTAGGATACGAAAAACATTTGTATAAAACGAATAAAAAATCGGAAGTAGCGGGATTCAACTCCTCACCTCTCGAAAACCGTTCCTACGTTCTTACTAAGCCATACGATCCTATCCCGCTACATCTAAATTCCTATACGCTTTTTACTTATTTTTGTTGTTAGCATCTTTATAGAGATTAAAAATGTCTGCTACCTAAAGATTATTTCTAAGAACAATCGTTTAGCAAGATAGAATGCTATTTTTTTTAATATTTTTGATATTTTAAATTGCTAATCACACACTTAGAATATGAAAAACATATTTAGAAAACGCATACAAATTCAGAAGTAGCGGGATTCGAAACTGCTCCTCTTGGAAACCGTCCATGCTCCCTGACAACTAAACCATACGTTGTTATCCCGCTCTATCTAAATTCTTATACGCCTATTACATATTTTTGTGGTTAACGTCTCTAAATTCTGCTACCAAAAGATTATTTCCAAGAACAATCGTTTAGCAATAGAGAATGCTAGTTATTAAATATTTTTCATTAGCCAATGGTCCTGTTGAGATCAGACGATAGTGGGCGCGGGGTTGGCGACGCGCGCCGCCGCGGGTCACAGGTATGCCACGAAGAGTAGCATGGATAGCAGGAGTAGAGACACGCCTCCTACACTCAGCCGGGATGATTTTGATAGAATACCCTTCCCTGGAAATAATAATTACAATTTTGAATTTAATGTGATCTTTAATTTTCGCAATATTTACACATTTTGAATATGAAACTATTTTAACCGGATTAATCGCGTATATTTTTCTAATATATGAGGCCATCGTGGCGCAATAGAACAGCATTTGACTGTAAGCGCGATCGGTTCTAGATTCGATTACCAAACAAGGGAATGACAAAATTAAAATTATTTTCATTTTATTGCTTTGGTAAGGCAAAGGGCGGCGTTGAGTTCCGCCACTCAACCCACAATGTCTTGAATTTGGGTAAAAGTGGAGAACTGAGTGCCTTGAAACTAGGCTCTTTATGATTATTTTTTGCTGTGCGTTATTGTCATTACATAATATTATCTTTTAAACAAAAAGTAAACTAAGAATAATTTATTTATATTTCAAAAATATATTTATAATACTTCTAAAGACAAAACCAAACAATGTAGTGACCATTTTATAAAGTGAGCACTAAAGACGGACACTAACCATACAAACATTATCACTATGTACAGTTACCACTAAATACAATGAACATAGACAGTGACCACTCTTATAAAGCGTTGGTAAACTAGATAAGCATCACAAAAAACAACTATCTAACAAATATTGCAACTAAAGGCAAAATCTTTACAAAATACGTGTCACTTAGAGTGTAAACCTGCTAAATGTCTATTTTTTGTATTGTTATAACATATATATAAAAAGTATTACCTTATCCATAATAACTATCACTTTTTTTTTAATTGACGACAAATAATGAAAACCTGCAGTAAAAACTTCCTCATAAAAAAGATATATGTTCATATCCTTTTCAAAATGATTTTTGCTTTTCTTGACAAAATAAAGCACAGTAACTTCACGCTTTATACCTCATATCAGATTCGTCAGAGAGAATATAGTGTTCAGACACTTCGTGCACTCAAAATCAATACATTATGCGTTGAGTGACGGAACTCAACGCCGCTACAGAATAAACAGGTTTACACTCTACGACGATACGTAGTGAATATTTTCGCAGGTCATATCGCGACTAACCTAACGGCGTACTGGTGAGGACTCGAGCGTCGCGAGGCATCACCACACTCCAGTCACCGTGTGACCAAGTGTGCAACCCTGTCGACACGCGAGCAAAATGTATAGTATTATTTACTTTAAACTAAACTAGCTGTAACCCGCGACTTCGTTTTCGTAGGGATTTCGAGATCCTCTCTTAGTGTTCCTCTACACTCCCTAAATAACCTACATACTAAATATCACTGAGTAACGCACTATATAGAAAGATGATCGCGAAATGACCCGTGAAAATATATTATTTAATATATTTTTTTTATATAGGTCTCTCAAATAAAATGTTAAATATATTTATACAAAACCAATTTGTCATCAATTTGGGAAATGTTAATATATAAAAAAGGTTCACGTTTTTTCCCGCATAACGATAGAGACCTAAGAAGGTAACCTAGAGTTATTACACTACGTTCTTTACTTCCCACCTGTATTTTAGACATCTCGTGTTGAGTGGCGAAACTTAACACCTTGATATTTCAAATTATTTTATAATCAGTTAAATTAATAAGCAATAGGATAATATGGATCTATAAATCCAAATTTTTAGTGGAAAAAAATTATATTTGAAAATTATCTTTGCCCAAAACCCAAATTAAAAAGTATAACCAACATGCCATTAAAATAATTCCAATAAACATACATCTAGTAGCAAGCTTCTTATAGCAGCAGCAATCCCTCAGCCTCACATATCTGACACAATCATGTGCCAAGGGCTTGCATCGATGGGGTCCCACGTAACAAGTGTGGGGGAGCCATGGAAACGGTTCAGGCAGTGGTAGTGACGCTCGCAGCAACAGTGGTCTGCGAGTACCCGAGTCTCACAGTATTCCATCTCGCGATTTATAGAACATGTTCCACATCCTGGTGGTGGGTCTGGAACTGTGGAAAGGATTTTTTGAATTAAAAAAGTTTGTGTGTAAACAACAAATCAAGAATAGCGAAACTAAGAAAAGTTTTGAAAAATTAATTTTGTATTTTATATTTTTTATGCAGATTATACTCAGAGTGTAATAGCGCCCTGTCGGCACACAGCAGGCACAAGTTATGTTAAACACAACAGGCTGTGAGTTCAGATTCCCACTAGGAAGTATGATTATTTTTAAATTAATTTCAATGCTGTGCTCTCTGTTAAGCCCTGATAAGACAAAAGTAAGATAAGCTTCTGCCACTTTACTGTAAAACAAATATCTCTAGCGAAAGTTGACAAAAGGTACGGACCGCGTGTCCGTAGTGGTCAGAATAAATATTATAAAAAAATAAAATAGAATAAAAAAGAAACTAGGTTCTTTCTGTCTGCTATGTGGAATAAAGCGTGAAACTGATGTTTTAATACAAATACATATAATCCGTTCTTGCGAGAAAAAAATATCAAATCAAACCCTCTATCCTCATAAACATTCGGATTTATAACATTAGGAAAAATTATTATTTTCATTTCCAAAGTTTGGTAACAAGGCAGAGCGCAGCGTTGAGTTCCGCCACTCAGCACGAAATGCTTCAATTTGGCGGAAAGTGGGGAACGAAGTGCCTTAACACTAGGTTCTCTGGCACCCTCTGCCTACCCTGCTATATGCGGGATACAGCGTGAAGCTAAAAAAAGCCGGAAAATTCACTAAACAAGTTTCTATTAAAACTATCTTTAAAAGCTATCTAAAGCAACAAATCTCACTTAATATTCCCATCACTCAGGACGCGCTGACGCGACCTCTCCATAGCATTATGATGACATAAGAATGCCATAGCGTTGTGTAACGTCACCTAACAATGGTGTCTGGTTAGACAACAATCAAAATTGCAATTTGGCAATGTTCGTAATTTTTTAAGTATTTAAAATGCATGGCGTGTGTGTAATTAGCTTTTACACGTCGATGTTTATGTAATCTGATTGTAATATAGAAATAATTTGAGTTGCGGAACTCAACGCTGCGTCGTAAGTCTCACATTCGAGAGGAAAATCTAGAATGCAGTATCTTGTCATTAGGCTCTCTCTGATTATTCTACTCTGCAGAATAAAGCGTAAAGCTGTAGCTTGAAGGAATAATATCAATTTTGCAAATATATATACGAGTATATACGCCTCTCATTTAGCTTCACGCTTTATCCTTAGCATGATAGTCAGAGAACAGAG
Organism: Philaethria dido; assembly: GCA_033558755.1. NCBI lineage: Eukaryota > Metazoa > Arthropoda > Insecta > Lepidoptera > Nymphalidae > Philaethria > Philaethria dido. The sequence continues at coordinate 5,952 of JAKGSA010002379.1, forward strand.
CGCCAAACTCTACGATCCTGGCATACTTCATTCACCTCGCCTATGATTTTCTGAATTCAAGACATTGTGTGTTGATGGCAGAGCTGAACACTGCACTTTATCTCACCAGAGCGGGTAGATGAAAATAATTAAAATATAATTTCCACGAGCGGAGATCGAATCCAAAACACTCACGTTTACATTTAAACGCTGTCCCAGTGCGGTACAATGGACTCTTCTATATATTGAAAAATATAGTCATTTTTAAATTTTTCACATCTTTTTTAAACAATAGCTATAATAATAATGTATTTGTAACGTTCAAAATACTAAATTCCGTTTAAAACTGTACGTGCCGTACATTTAAAACCTACGTTCCTTCGATTGGCCTCTAGTACAATCTCTATCGTTCCATTGTGGCCAAATTGCACAAAATCTTTATTAACTGTAGAATTTAATTTAAAATTACATACATATATACGTAGCTTCACGCTGTATCCCGCATATAGTAGGGTAGGCAGAGGGAACCTAGTGTTAAAATACTCCGTTCCCTACTTTCCACCGAATTGAGGCATTGCGTCATCAGTGGCGAAACTCAACGCCGCGCTTTGCCTTGTTACCAAACCCAGGAAATGAAAAATTCCATTTCCTGGAGTGAGAATCGAACCTACAACCTGTCGCGTTTACAGCCGTACGCTTGTGCCTCTGCGCCACGACAGGCGAAAATATTTACAAATATTAATAATTCTGTTGTATTATCTGCCCACTATTAAAATAGAAAAAAGAATTCGGGCGGCGAATCTTCAGCGAAGTAAGGAGTGTTATAACACTAGGTTCTCTAAGCCTAGCATTCCATGATTGGAAATATATTAAAATTAAAAAAAATGTCTATATGAAGGAAACTTCCAAATGAATATTCATATTTATAATATTAGTAGGACTAAGTTTTATGAAAACCAGCAAAAAATGGTACGACCGTGACAATGACAAATCGAAGGCAGCGTGATTTCTATAAAATCGTTGTCACTCGTGCGTGAGATTAGAGACAAATTTGCCAAATGTATCGACTACCGCAGCAGGAGGCAAAAGTACAAACGATTGTATAAAAACTTCATCAATATAGGTATATTATCGGCTATGATTTCTTGACGCAATACGCTAAGAGTGAATTTCAGATAGAAAGCAGAAAGCAGAGTCCTTTGACGCTAGGTTCTCTCTACCTACCCTAATAAGCACGATAAGGTGTGAAGCAAAAAAAAACCAATGAGACCTTAAATCCTTTATAACATTTTATAAGAAATTATTTTGACCGAGTTTTGATATTTATTTTTAAATTTATAAACCACGACGACGTTTCAAACACTTTACAGTAGTCCGTAGTCAAAGTCAAATAATTTTATTCAAAATAAGATGTTACATGCTTCATTTTTTGAACGTCAAATAATTTACCACCAGTTCACTAAATTTAATGCCTCACACCTGAGAAGAACCGGCGCAAGAAACTCAGCGGGACTTTTTTTTTTATTTGTCAATGGTTTACAATTATTTATTAGTGGCAATGATAACTTTGAAACAGACTGGAGAGAACAAATAGACTTGAATACCAACACAATTATGTAACATTGATTTTTACTGTCCAGTTTGCTTGAAACTTAGCACATGCGTCCGGTTTCGATGAATATGTAAAAAGTTATATTGTAACGCACATAAAAAACAATGGAATTGATAACTTCTTTTTTGGAGTTGGTTAAAAAATCTAAATAGATCGCTATAACTCTAAGCGTATCAATAATAGTATAAGTAACGTGTGTCATTCTAACAATCAAATAAAGTCTGACGGTCACCATGACGAGTAGGACCACGCCTCGCGACCTTCAGCTCTTTAGATACCTTATAATTTGCAAATAAATAACCACTGTCTGTTGCGACAATCGAAAATTAATATGTACTTTCATATAAAGATGCTTATTATTTAACACTAACTATGTCCCACGACTTTGTTTGTGAAACCTAACATCACATTTCATCGCGTTTTTTTCCTATAGGTCCCTTGTCCTTGGGCCTGAAGATTCTCTACAGCCAATGCAGTGTTTGCATTTTGGCCAGAGCGAGAAAATGGCTACTAATGAAACTAAATATTAATTACTACAAATATTTAATATGCTCACTCCCTGGAGAGGGAATCGAACCTATAACCTGTTGCGTTTACGCTTGCCTCTGCGTCATGACTGGTCTCATTGCATACATTCAATAGATTGCTGTTCATGCAAAACTGAACGATGGAGCTGTGTATTGTAAAATTTATTTAAAAAAAATGTAATAATAACTAACCTAGTCTTTAAGAATTTTTTGTGTACTACCATAATGAGCTTCACTGGTCACTTGAATAAACAATTATTATTATTATTATATATATTTGTGCTTTTCTCATGTTTTTTGTATCTTTTGTGTACAATAAAGTATATTCTATTCTATTCTAATTTACATAACCTAGACTCCAGACGAATAAAAAACTTACTTAAATCTATATTATTTTAAAGAACTACCATTAAATGTACACTCAGTATAGTAAAGTAAGCGATGACTTCATCAAAATATTGTATTTAGTAATAATAGTTTTAATCAAGTGTTTTAATTCTTTTCACCTTGCGACCGTCTTTCGAGTTTTGCAAATAAACAAAATATTTATGAAATGCATGAATATGAAATATGAAAGGCATTTAATAATAATATTTTTTAAAAATTTCTGGCGGATAGTGGGAAACGGATTTATTGAAAGAGAACGGAGTGTCTTAACACTAGGTTCTCAGGTTCCTTCTACCTACCCTCCTATATCCGGAATACAGCGTGAAGTTAAAAAAAAAAGGAAATGTTTAACAAATCTAAAAAAATCTGACGATCACTTCATTTAGATTTAATTAAAAAATAAAAGAGAACTCGTCGTTCAATATTTTTTTTTATTATTTTTTTATTTTCTTTGTTTATTCTCAACTATACGTATTCCACGACTAATTATTTAATAAATTATTACTATTTGTGTGGGCTTTAAATTGTTTTCCTTTCTCCTCTCTGCTAAGACAAATCCGTGAAGCTCTGTTACTGTGGATGGAGCTAAGTTCTTTTTCTTTAGGTCCAAATCAGAGTTTAGGACTTTAATTTCCTTTGTAATTAGTAAGAGTATGTTGGGTCTTGACATATCGATGTTATCATGGGTAGTAGGAAAGCGTCTTATTGTACACGCGATAAATGAATTCGTAGAAATGTTTTTATTCTAACCATCGTCTTCCTATCTGGTTAAATAGATTGCAATAATAGATTATGACTCTGGATAAGGGTAATATTTACTTACTCATTTACTTAATTTCACGCTTTATCCCTAGCGGCTTAGTCAGAGGTAAGAGTAATGTTATTGAGATAAGCGGTAATGTTTTTTCTTTTTTTCTTTTAACTTCACGCTGTAACCCGCATATAGCAGGGTAGGCAGACAGAACCAGAGAACCTAGTATTAAGACACTCCATTCTCTTTCAACAATTCCGTTCCCCACTTTCCGCCGAATTGAGGCAATAGTAGTGATATAGTGCTATTCTGTTATACATTACAGATTGTAAAATTCCAACGAGATTTGTTCATTAGTTTTTGTGTGAAAGAGTTACAAACATCCACCCATTCTTCGAATTTATAATATAAGCAAGATAGAACCAATTGGACACAGATTTAAATTATTTTGAAAGTATAAAACGCTACTGAGTCTGTCAACCATAAGAAAAAATGTACAGGCAAAACTACTGGCTATAGAAAATCAAAATTTGGTATGTAGGTTCCTTGTGGAGTGAAGGTGAGCAAAAGGGGTTGTTGAGTTTTAATTTAAATATCCCCCTAGTGGAGTTCAGATCCATAATCAATCGTTTACTGCGATGATATCATCATCACCATCATCATGATATCATCATGATATACGTTAGCTTTTCGCATACAAATCGTTTTAAATGTCATGCCTAACTTTAATTATTTTTCATTTATGACTTCACGCTTTATCCCGCATAGAAGAGTAGTGTCAAGACACGCTGTTCTCCTTTCTACCTGAATACGTGACATAGCAGGTAAAGTAGGTAGGTAGGTAAAGTGGCGGAAATCAATGTTGCGGTGTATCTTAACAGAGAGGAGAAATGGAAATAATTTAAATATATGAGTCATATAAATAAGACGTTATATCAATGCGGCGAAATAAATAAGTAATATATCTGTGGCTGCAGAATAAATAGTGCTAAGTTCAAAAGTATAGATATTTCGAAATTACTATTAAAAGTTTGCTAAGTTGTATAATTAATATTTGATTTTGAAGTATTTACCTGATTCTGTCAACATTTGTTCTTTATTTATACATTGTCTTCTTAGGTCTACGTTAGATACAAAATTTGTCACGTTCGAAGCGCCATAATTAAAGAACTGAAATGAACTAAATCCAAATTATTACTTAGTGTACTCAAACTCTTTACGCCACAGACATTTAAACGTACGACAGCGGTGTTTTTTAGCTTCACGTTGTATCCCGTATAGAAGGGTAGACAGATGGAACCTTATAAACCAGTGTTAAGACACTCCGCTCTTTATATCATTTCCGTTACCCACTTACACAAGAAATTACGAAAGTATGTTAATATTTAAATTATCCTCACACCAATTAAAAATCGAAAGTATAATTTCCAAACGCATCTGCATTTACAAAGTGCGCGCTCATTTTCACAATAGTAACGCACTTATAGCTACAAGTAATTCTCCTGTTCCGTAAGTTATGCACTCTTGTGTTGAATGTGCCAGGGGTGGAAGAGCTTTGTGTTAACAATTACCAAACCATTGAGCACTTAGAAGGTAGCCATTTAAACAATTTAGTCTAACGCTAGATGCAGTAGCAGTAGTAGATAGTATTCGCTGTGTCATAAAAACTTGAAACTCCTGCTTTTCCTTTCCTTAGGAATTTTGACAGAAATCCTTTCTCTGGGTACTCTCCCACAATCTCTATGATCTCAAGATCAAATACATGTCAAATTTCAGCTTTCTATTCGCACTACTTTCGTGTGTATGTCGTCTGTTAGTTACTTATCAACGCAAGCGTTATTTATATATATATATATATATATATATATATATATATATATATATATATATATAGCATATATGTAGATAATGTGATAAATGAATCGAAATAAAGAATTTTCAGGAGGGAGAAGTGTATAACTTGCTTTTCTAAGCAAGATTAATCGATTACGAATTTTTGCATTTTTTGTTGTTTACTTACGTTGTTGCTGCACTCGCCGATTCAAATAGAATGAGTATTTTTATTACATCGCTCTAATAACAAAGCGCGGCGTTGAATTCCGCCACTCAATACCCCATTCACTCAACACTCAACACCTCTAATTTAGGCAGGGAATTCGAATTTAGGGTTGCAAGAACGGAGTGCCTTGACACTATGTTCTCTCTAACTCCTCTTACTGCTTGCCTGACTGTTTTTTTAGTAGTACCTAGGTACTACTAAAAAAATGTCTAATAACCACTAGTGGTTATGAATTCAATTCCCTAATACGTGAATTTAAAATTATTTAAATAATGTAGGTTACAGAACTTTAGTTATTTCTCGTTGTCCTCGGAACGTGGGAAATGCTTTAAAATGTAAACAGCTTGTTTTCTAGCTGCACATTTTCTTTATTAAACAATGCCTTGCTAATATTAAACCGACATTGAGCTACCATTTATTTTGAATATATAAATAATAACAGTGCTAACCGACTTTACAAAAACAGGAGGTTTATTTTTAATCGACTGTTACCGCATATCTTTTTACTGAATGAACAAATTTGGATGATTCTTTTCTACATGATAGCTAGTGCTTCTAATGTCCCCATTAAATTTAGATAAGATCTAAAGAATTGTTTTTGAGTTACTCGTAATAATTGTACTTTTTAGTCCATTTTATTTGAAGTCGTTTTTTTTAGCTTCACGCTGTATCCCATACATCGGGTAGACAAAGGGAACCTAAGAACCTAGTTTTAAGATAATCCTCTCTCTTAAGATTTCTGTACCTCATTTTCTGCTGAATTGAGGCGCTGCGTGCTGAATGACGGAACTCAACTCCACGCTTTACCTTGTTACCAGAGCGAGGAAATGAAAATATTAAATATTTTTTAATATTTTCATTTCTTGGAATGGGAATCGAACCAACAACCTGTCGCGTTAACAGTTGCACGCTTCTGTCTGCGCCACGATAGGCCTCAATCGGTTTTCTTTATTTGTTAAAATTTTTACTTTATAAAATTATCATAAATTTAGTTGTCAAATCTTTTCATGTAACTGCACATTTTATAAATTAAACAATAAGTTGCAAATATTAAACTGACATTGAGCCACATTTTTTTTTTCTTCACGCTGTATCCCGCATATAACGGGGTAGGCAGTGGGAACCTGAGAACCTAGTGTTAAGACACTCCGTTCTCTTACAACAATTCCGTTCCCCACTTTTCGCCGAATGGAGGCATTGCGTGCTGAGTGGCGGAACTCAACGCTGCGCTTTGCCTTGTTACCAAACCCAGGAAATGAAAATACTAACATTTGAGCAACAATACATAGATATATAAATAAAAACAGTTTTATTACTATAAGTAAGTAGTAAATCTTGTCAAGGTTTTAATGCATTTTTTTGTATAAGAAATAATTAATAAAATTTACATATATTCTCAATAAATAATCTTTAAACGCCTGTCGTGGCGCAGAGGCACAAACGTGCGACTTTAAGCACGACAGGTTGTGGGTTCGAATCCCACTCCATAACTATATAAAATTTTTAATTCCTAAAGAATAAAATTTAAAGATATAAAATTTTTCATTTCCTGGGTTTGGTAACAAGACATAGCGCGGCGTTGAGTTTCGCCACTCACCACGCAATGCCTCAATTCGGCGGAAAGTGTGGAACGAAATTGTTGAAAGAGAACGGAGTGTCTTAACACTAGGTTCTCAGGTTCCCTCTGCCTACCCTGCTACACGCGGGATACAGAGTGAAGTTAAAAAAAAAAAAAAGAAAAAGACTACTCGTCAGAACTTCGCAAAATTTTGATGCGACCAGATGCCATAGTTATCATATAAAAAAGAATCATCGAAATTGGTTCACCCAGAAACGCACATAAAAAAAAAACAACCTAATTGAGAACCTCTTTATTTTGGAATCAGTTAAAAATTTCTAAAAGTATTGTAAGATTTTTTTCAAAAGAAACCTTCACACGATAAAACGATACGCAAAGTACTCGTATGTAACAGAACACCGTAACTCCGACGCTAATGTTTGAAAAGGGCGATGTTATCGATCCAGAAGTGAGTGCGGAAATCCAGCAAGTGGTGGGGCCAGTGCCGCGGTGATATCATCGTAAATCGTGATTAGTTACCCTTTCGCATACAAACCGTCTTAAATGTTGGCTTATCCTAACTGTCATTATTTTTAACGTTATAGTGTTTTCTTAAACGCGATTGTTTGTGGGTTCGATTCCCATTTGGGGAATGATTATATTTACTTCCGTTTTATTTCCTCGCTATAGTAAGACGAAGTGTGGTGTTGGGTTCCACCACACGATATTTGACAATAAATACAGAACAAAGTGCTTTTCGTTGTTACTATCTTGAATTTCTTTCGTTTGACAAACAGAACAAAATTCTCGAGGGTGTTGATATTTCGTCATCCAAACCAGACTTTTCACTTTAATGTAAGAAGAAAACTTTACTCTAAAACGTGTAATACTGATAAAACTTACGGTTCCGTGGAAAGCAAATATTTCTAATGTGTGGTAGATTCCACTCTGAAAAATGGTTGCATTTAAATTGTTTTCATTTCTTCGCTCTCGTAAGACAAACCGTTGTGGTTGTGTGGATAACAGAGTACATTGTCACTGCCCTGCTTTGTATTTTATATAATAATATTTTTCAATATTCACCTGAATTTATTACTTTGGTTAGTATGCGTAATATTTTGTCACACAGTAATGTAGACCAATTAAAATTTGAGAAGTGCTTTATTTTTGTGGGTGTTCTTAACCATCTCTGAATCACTCCCTCAAAAGACCGAACCGAAAACCATTCACGTTTACAGTACAACACTATACCACTGCGCCACGAAGACCTCTATTTCGATTATTACAAGCATTTCCTTAAACAACAAAATTGCATACACTTTTCCAACTGTACCATAAGTCCATGTTTCACCATAACCTTGGTGACATGACTGACAATAATGAGCTCATCCAATTAGCTGACATTTCATTGTAACATAATTGTAAGGTAGAGATCATTGCATGGATTACTGTAGAGTACCTAGTCTACATGTGACAAAGGCATAATGCATGTTGACACGACATGTAAGGAAGTAAAGACATGTAAGTGAAGCCATCGGACTGTGACTGTAGAATATTGGTTGCTGTGCAAAAACCAAGCGCGGCGTTGAGTTCCGCAAACACAACAACAATACAATGTCTTGAATTCGAGGAAGGTGGAAGGCGGAGTGTCTTAACACGAGGTTCGTCTAGGTATGCAGAGAGAGCATAGTGCTAGGCACATTGTTCCCCATTATCCAACCATATTCGCAACACTGCGTAGAGTGTGAGACGGAATTCAATGCCGCGCTTTATATTTTAGGCAACGAAAATAATAATAATTTTAGAATAGAATATTTCTTAAAAAAACTAATACACCTGTATTAGTACCATAAGAGCGAATATAGTTAAAACTAAAAAAGTATTATAAAACTCTACAAAATTGGCCTAAATTTTATGTATTTCTTTACTGTTAAACGAACGATAAGCTGAATGAGATCACGCACAATGTTAACATAAAATGTTGTTTTCTTACAAACCCTAACAAAATTATATTTTGCTTGGGCCTATACGATATTTATCTTACTCTTTGTACATGTCCATGTTTATTTTATTTATATCAGCTTTATACTTTTACTCGTATGCAGAGTAGGCAGGACGTAGTGTCTAAACCCTCTGTTCCCTGCTGGCCTGAATTCAAATAGTTAAGTATAGAAAATAGAATGTATATATATAATAGTTTAAATATCGTAAATGCCCTTGAGTGATCATCGAACCTAAAACCATTACGTTACAATCTATCATTGTTCCACTGTACCATGCTTACCTCTCATTAAATACTTTCAAAACGCGACAATTTTATTTTATTAAATATCAACTAGTGCTACCCGCAACTTCGTATGCGTGGAATTTATAATCCTTTCCACAGTAATTCTACTTATCACTCGCCTTGGTGAACTATTTGACGTTTATGAGGCATGTAATTTTTTACTTTGAATTAAATTATTTAACTTTGACTAAACATGAATGAAATCCGTGTGTCATAGTTTATATTTAGGTATTCTTTATCTGTATCGCTGTCAGGCGACACCTAGTTAATTGCAGTAATTAAACCATGCAAGTCGTCATATGATTTAATTTGTTTGTGACTACCGAGAAGCCGACGCTTTAAGAATAACTGACTATTTTGATATATTTTTATATCTCACACAAACAAAATAGTGTTAAGACACACCGTTCACCGCTTTAGGCTCGATTCCGAGACATTGCGCGCTGAATCACTCGATTAATAATAAGCGAACGGGTAAATTAGAATAATTTAAATATAATTATTCACCAGAGTGGGAATCGAATCCACTATAATGAATACCATTCAAATCTGCCCCATAGCGTCACTATGGTGTTCATAGTTTTTTACACTTTATTCCTCGTAGCCGAGTAGGTTGAGAGAACCTAGTGTCAAAACACTCCATTCACCGTTTTCCAATTGTACTCGACATATTACGTGTTCAGTGATGGAATTCAAGCCGTGTTTTATCTTAAACGAGCAGGGAAATTAAATTAATTTAAGTATATTCCCCGAGTAATAATCGAACCCCCTATTTTATATCTATACCTATAGAAACTGTCCCATTGTACCAAAAAGGCGTTTTTCTACACTTTTATGAACAACTTGGTTTACATTTTCGCTCGTCGCACAATACGTTTTGTCTTGTACTTACATGTGCGGTTTCCTTTAAAAAATCTATAAATAATATCGTGTTAACATCCATTGCGTAGTTCAGAAGTGTTGAACGGAAAAAACAAAAATCGATTTCTACTCTCTTTTTATAAAATTCTTTTGTTTTTTTATAAAAGACAGATAGTTAACAAGCTCTCCCTTTTCCGCTTTACTCTCTGTAAGCATGATGGCTGTGGGGTCGATATCTATCCGGGTGTAATATTGATTTTTCGGTCTAGTAATACAAAACACAGCGTTGAGCTTCGCCACTTAAAAAGCACTATTTCTCAAATTCGAAATAAAAGCGGAGGGCAAAGTATCTTGACACTAGGTCCTCTATGACTATCCTGCAATATGGAAGACAATTTGGAAGTTGTAAAGTAAAGTAAATAAAGATCTTATTCGAAAAGTTATTACCTAATGTATATTGATCGATTCAAAAAAAAAAAAAGTCAATCTCAATTTGACGGTACTTTTTATGTAGCTAATATAACATTTTACTGAGTGAGCCAATTTTGATGGTTCTTTTTTTATATGATAGCTAGTTCTTCTGACGGATTTTAATATAAATAATAATAATAACTCTTTATTACACACATAAAATAGAAAATACACACAAGGATTAGATATACAATAGGCGACCTTATCGCTAAAACAGCGATCTCTTCCAGGCAACCTTAAGGCATAAGAAAACGCAAATTGAAACGGATAGGGTGTGAAAAATAAAGAAATAATAATATTTAAATAATAAAAATTTACTATAGATTTATTTTAGCAAACACATAACTTATATACTACACAAATACATACATACAAACATAAATACATTCATACATACATACAGAAATACATACATATATACAACATATATACATACATACATTATTACATTTCTTTTATTCACAGACACTAAGTTAGATTGCGCCGTACAATGAGTAAGACTGCGTTAACTAACAAGGGCTGTGGGAACTTACACTTATTTAATTTTAAGATAATCGTACTTACAGACACACAATTATGCGAAATATATATGCACGTATTGTTGTCAATTGTATTGAGTGCAAAAACTTGTGAATGAAAAATGCTTTTTATGTTAAAAGTTAATAATTAGTTGTCAATTTTGTTTGCAGAACCATTTACTAAATGGATCACTTCACTCAATAAATATTACATTTAATTTCCCACGGGTTGGGAATCGAACCCACGACGTTAACCCATTGCGTTATGATAACCTCAAATTTTTATGCCCTGAATTATTTACACAGTGTCAGTATATTAAAAAAAGAGAGATATTTTTGGGTAGAATATCTAACCAAAAATGTCTTTTACAAGCCCATGAGCCTTAAATTAGATCCTTTTTTAGTGACCAATTAATTGCAATGAAACTATCAGTAACAATTACAAGAACTATTCTATTTTACTGCGCTGAGTCATTACGAGGACTTTTATTAATAAATATTGTTGTCTCTTTGATTTTAATCATTCATTCAGCAACACTGCAGTATTGAAGCGCTCATTAGAAAAGCACGCTTTACGTTTCACGCTTTAGCGGAACTCAACGCCGCGCTTTGCTTGCGAAGCTCATAACAAAAGCAGCTTCACACATTATTCCGCATAGCCCGATTAAAAACTTAGTGTGGAGATACTGCGTTCGCCGGTGTCGAGCCGAATTTAAGTCATTGCGTGTTGAGTGGCGGAACTCAACGCCGAGCATTTCTATTAGCAATTCCAAGAATTAATTTATTTTACAGCGCTGAGTCATTAAAAGTACTTTTATTAATGAATATTGTTTTGTGTGATTTTAATCTATCGTTTTGTAGCACTGTGGCATGCAAGCGTTCAAAGTAATTTAGTATCAATTACTGTTACATACGCACAAACGACTCTGATACTATTGTTATGCTTATACTCTTAACTAAGTATTAATTCCATCAGTCTTTACCAAGCCCTCAATATCTCTAAATATCTTTGAATGAAAAAATTGGTCACTGAATACACAATTTATGTATTTTTTTTTTAGCTTCACGCTGTATCCCGCATATAGCGGGGTAGGCAGAGGAAACCAGAGAACCTAGTGCTAAGACACTCCATTTCCTTTCAACATTTCCGTTCCCCACTTTTCGCCAAATTGAGGCATTACGCGTTGAGTGGCGGAAATCAACACCGCGCTTTGCCTTGTTACCAAACCCAAGATATAAAAATACTAAATTTTACATTTCCTGGAATGGGAATCGAACCCACAACCTGTCACGTTTACGTTTGCGTTTATGTATGTAGGAACATAAAAGTAACAGACATATTCTAAATGCCGCATTGAGTTAAAAAAATAAGGTGCTCTCCTAAGTTCTCGGACTTGAAATAAAATGGACTAAAAAGTAAAACTATTATGAATATCTCAAAAACCACTTGTCAGATCTTAACTAAATTTAAATGGGACCACATCAGAAGCACTTGCTATCATATAAAAATAATCATCAATGTTGGTTCAGCCAGTAAAAAGTTATGCGAAGAGGCGAAGAGGTCAATGCGACTGTATTTTTTATGGACCATAAAAAAATCGAATTGATAACCTCTTCCATTTTTGAACTCGGTTATAAAGTGGAAATCAACGAATACTTATATTGTCTTCTTAGAACAGTTGGTTAATATAAATCGTAAACAATCAATCCACCACACAAAAAACGTATTTTCCTACTGAACGACCCTGACTACAATTATCTAAATTCGTCGACTTTAATCCCACTGTCCTAATTCCTCACTTGTCGCTAGCGTTCTAAATTACATTACTTCACTTATATTAGATCAGCGGTTGTGAAACTTTTTTGAAAGTCTAATATTTTTTTTTCTATAGTACTACATTCCCGCTTGTTACTTACTCATCCACCTCTTGCGGTAGACTGGAAGAGATCTCTCTTATAAGATAAGATAAGTCCACCATTGTGAACTAAAAATTATATTTATTTTTTCTTATGTATTTTTTATGTGCAATATATTTTTTTTTTTTTATGGATACCGGATGGCAAACGAGCAGAAGGACCGCCTGATGGTAAGTGGTTACCTT
>JAKGSA010002380.1:0-19055 GCA_033558755.1 Philaethria dido
CCACCTTTGCCAACAATATTGTTTATACTATATTAATTGTTTTTACAAAGTGCAATAAAGAATATATATAAGAAATGTAACTTTCTGTTTTCGCTAAGGAATATTAAGGCTTGTAGCACGAGTTAAGCCTAATAATTTGACTTTAACAACTATACATGTAAAAATATTCATAGAACAAAAAAGTTATATTTAGAAAATTACGCTAATAACAATTCAGTGAGCAAAGTTTCGGTGAGCCGTTTGATCGGAGTCATGACCCGTAAACCGATATGAAAATTGGTTTTAATAATTTTTATTTATTTTCTTTTCTATTGAGTATCATTTATATAATGGACATTATAACGTATCATGTTTTTTTCATCTTTATTTTATGTGAAGTTGAGTGTAAAAAGAACATATTAATATATTGAAACAGAAACTTTATCACGATTATGCTTTAAAATATTTTTGTACATACATATATACATAGCTACACGCTATATCCCCTATATAGTAGGTAGGCAGAGGGAAACTAGTGTTAAGACACTCCGTTTCCCACTTTCCGCCAAATTGAGGCATTGCGTGCTGAGTGGCGGAACTCAACGCCGCGCTTTACCTTGTTACCAAGCCCAGGATATGAACTTCCATTTCCTGGAGTGGGAATCGAACCTACAACCTGTGAAAATATATTTTTGTCGTCACTGCTTTCAGAGTTGTGAGCAAATTTTGATGGAAATCGGATTCCAAGAAGTCAAAATATCTTTGCAAGATTTTCTTCCTAAGAATATCTTTTTGATTGTTAGATAGACACATGTGAAACTAATGAATAGGCATTAAAGGTGATGTAATGCTTTTTAGATTTTTGCCGATCTTATGTGCATGTAAACCTTAGAATTCCCGTTGCTTTCCCGTTTAGTGAAGAATTTTTCTAAGGGTCTTTTTTTATTTAAATTTTTATCTTGAATAAACAAGAAAAAAGAAAACGCAATGTAGCGGTTTCTTTTATGAAAAAGTACAAAAATACATTAAAATAATTTAATTCCTCTCCTATTATAACAATATTTAACAGCTTACGTAAAAATATTTTTTATACCTCATTAGGGATAAGGTGGGAAAGGTGGGAAAGGTGGTGGGAAAGTGGTTTAAGTCGTTTCTCAAAATAATATTGACTTCAAACTTTAGACACAATTTTCTGAACAATCGAATTCTGCAACATATTCATGTCCTTGGGTGGAAATCAGAAAACAGAGTGTTATTACTTGCGAAAAGCTTTACATTTTAAATTATATTATTATGTACAATATTAAAATTGTATAGACAAAAATTATTTACAAATTTTGGTCAGTGAAGGCTTTATGCGGGCTTCTGATACCATCGTCAAAGAAACAAAAGAATTGATGATAACAATTCAAAGCTTCGATCATACCATATAAAATCAATAGATATTTCTGATACTGCCTGACATTTTGTTTTATAAAAAAGCCTATTGTTAAAATATATTTTATGGTTTTGTTCTGAGGTTTCGTTAATTTTTTTTAATATATATATACACGTAGGTATATAGGTGTATAATTGTTTTTACGGAGAGAATCTATTGGTAACATATAGATGTTTTTCAGCAAGTTAAAATTGAAATAGTAACAACACCAAGTTGACTGTAGCTACGCCACGATGGCATCAATTTTTTTTATACTGAGTATTACAAGAAGTAAAATAATAATAATTTTAATTAAAAACTAATCGACCAGTTTTAATTTTATCATATTCACTAGAGAAATTGATTGAAAAGCCCAAAGCTGATAATATTACGTTTCATTGAAAATAATATAACATACGAATAATGACAAAAGGCATACCGTTTAACCAATGAAATGTGTGATGTTTATACAACTGCTCTTATCTTTTATATGAGGGCTGCGACATTTTCACGTCGTCAATAAATATATTGGAGTGGCATCGATTCTAGGGAAAGTGGATAAGTGTCATTCCAAAGTTAGACAAGATAAGGCAAGTTATTGTGATCTGTTCCCTTTAGACATGTTTCCATTGTTCTTGGAAATGGTTTTCCTCAAATTTTATTGTCTAAATAGAATTTATTTTTGCCATTTTTGGTAACATCAAGCAACAGTGAAGCAATCTCGTTGTGTAATGTTCTTGTTTCGGGTTTCTTTCTCCCCTTAAGATTGTCCTGTATCTATTCTGTTCTTTCAACTATGAAATGTAATATAACGTTAATATTCTGTACATGGTAAATAAATTCAATATTTTGATTTCTCACGCTTCTGCTTTGGTATTTATAATGCAAAGTTTGTCTCTTGTGAATACTTAGTAAGGCCAAGTTGCCATTATCTACTCTATTATAATTATTGCATTTTCTTCACGCTGTATTCTCACACATAGCAGGGTTGGCAGATCGAACCAGAGAACCTAGTGTTAAGATACTTCGTTCTCTTTTTAAGATTTTCATTCTCCACTTTCAATTTAATTAATTATTATATACTTGCCCAATACAGTTAAGCATAGTTAGTTGACCTTTCGTTGATCCAGTTACCAAATCTCTAATCTACATGACCTGACAATTGACAATTTAATATATTTTTAAAATTTACACTTAACTAACTCCAAAATATATTGTAAATATTTTCAACGAGGCAGCGACAAGTAAATTATGAATGATTTTGCTCCGGCTATTTTCAATTTAATACGGTCTCCGAAGCCGGAGCGAGACAATGGAAACGGTCTCTTTAACGCAACTTTGAGGGCTATTATTCTGGAGGCTTTGTTTTGTCCAAAACGCTTTCAAAATATTGCTTCATTATTTTTTGTTTGACATTGCTTCACAAGCCTTTGGGATAGTGAGGAAATTCGTTCATTACAGTCGGGTGAAGTGGAATTACTTTTTCTCTGGACAGACGATTGTAGCGTCTTAAGGAAAATACCACTGAAATCTTTTACTTGATCTTACTAAACGTTTCATTATAGTCTTAGAAGGTAATGGAGAACAACTCAATATAGATATATTGTGAATGTGGGAGCAATTTGCTAACGTTTTGTTTTGCTTAGCGAGTTTTATGTTATAGTACAAATTTGTTTAACAATATTTTTGAACTTGCAATTTTACGTTTCTTTATACGTAATTGATAAAATATATGAATATGACTTCTCTAACCTTTTTAATTTATGCAACATGCAAATGATTCCATCGCTCTGAGCTCTGGTGGAAAATGGGAAACGGAGTTTTTTTTTTTTTTTTTTATACCACGACGGTGGCAACAAGGCACACGGCCCACCTGATGATAAGTGGTTACCGTGGCCTATGGACGCTTGCAACACCAGGGGCATCACTTACGCGTTGCCGACCCTTCAAAAACCTATTTATTCCCCTTTTGAAGAACCCCATATTGTAGCCCTCTGGGAAAACCTCGGCAGGGAGATCATTCCACAATTGGAGAGTCCGCGGAAGAAAGTTCCTTTGAAATCGAACTGTTCGGGACCATTTAGCCTCCAAAGTGTGAGCATGAACTCCCTGTCGATGGCGAGCGGTGCGATGGTGAAAAGTAGCCGTGGGCATCATGTCAAACAATTCTTCAGAACACAACCCATTATACAAGCGGTAGAACACGCACAAGGAAGCAAAGTCTCTCCTTAGACTTAAGTGCTCGATACCGCTTGTGAGTGTGGGATCATCGACAAGTCTCACAGCTCGTCTTTGAACCGAGTCAAAAGGTCCAAGCTGGTATGCTGGTGCTCCCGCCCAGAGATGAGAGCAGTACTCCATATGGGGCCGGACTTGTGACTTATAAAGTAGCAGTCTTTGCCCCGGTGTGAAGTACCGCTTCGCTCTGTTTAGCACACCCAGCTTTCTGGATGCCAACTTGGCCTTGTCTTCTAAGTGACTATGGAACTGGACGTCACTGGATATGTCGATACCAAGGATCCCTACACTCTTAGAGATGGTAAGAGATGTGTCCTGGAATTGAGGGGCCGCAATAAATGGGGTTTTCTTAGCGGTGAACGCGCAAACTTGTGTCTTGGAGGGGTTAAACTGGACCAGATTGGCCCGACCCCAATCGGATACTCTAGATAGAGTGCTCTCGATTTGAGACACAAGTTGTTCGCGACTTTCTTCCACAACGGAACGAGGGATGTTTGCACGGCCTGTGTAGAACGCGTCTCCGGTGCTGTCATCTGCATAGCAATGAATGCCGTCAATTGCCAGCATATCATTGATATGCAGCAGAAACAGGGTCGGAGAGAGTACAGAACCTTGCGGGACGCCAGCATTAATGTCTATTTTTTCGGAGCAGCTGCCGTCAACGACGGCTCTAATGCATCGGTCGGACAAAAAGCTAGCAACCCATTTGCACAAACCCTCGGGCAGTCCGTAAGATGGCAACTTCGTGAGAAGACCCCGGTGCCAGACCCTATCGAACGCCTTCGCTATATCAAGGCTAACTGCCAATGCCTCACCTTGACTCTCGATGGCGGAGGCCCATCGGTGTGTGAGATACACTAGAAGATCACCAGTCGAGCGACTGTGGCGAAAACCGTATTGGCGGTCGCTGAGCAGATCGTTTTCTTCTAGGTATCTGAGGAGCTTTGCGTTAATTACGCGCTCCATCACCTTGGAGAGAAGGGAGGTTATAGCGATAGGCCTGTAATTCGATGGGTCTGATCTATCGCCCTTTTTGGGCACCGGATGTACGTGTGCCGTCTTCCACGAAGAGGGTACTTGCCTAAAGTGGTAAGAAAGTGCGAAAAGTCGCGTTAATACAGGGCACAACTCAGGAGCACACTGTTTGAGCACCACCGCTGGTATGCCGTCGGGCCCACTCGACTTGTGAACGTCTAGACTAAGCAACTCCCGCCGTACATCTTTCTGTGAGATGTTAACTTCGGCCATGGAGCGACCGCAACACGGGATGGTAGGTAGTGCGGTGCTTTCGTCGACGTTCAAGGTCGAGTTCGAGGCAAAGAGTGTGCCTAAAAGATTGGCTTTCTCTTTTGCACTGTGGGCCAGGTTGCCATCGGCATTTTGCAGTGGTGGTAAGGACGACTGACAAAAGTTCCCCTCGGCAGCTTTGGCGAGTGACCAGAAAGCACGACTCCCAGAGGGGTAGCCCGCTAGTTTCTCGCCAAATCTGCCCATGAAATCGAATTTCGCCCTGGCAATTGTTCGCTTACTGGACCTCGAGACAGCATTGAGGTTGCGTTTCACATCAGACAAATTGGGATCACAATTATTACGAGCCGTAGTCCAAGCCCTGTATGCGGCTTGCTTTAATTGTATAGCAGCCTTACAGGACCGATTAAACCACGGCCGTTTCTTAGTCCCGGCAGCAACCAGTGAGTTTGGAATAAAATATTCCATCCCCACTAGTATCGTCTCAGAGACAGCAGCTGCGCAGGTGTTGGGATCTTCTGATGTGAAGCAAAGCTGCCTCCACGGGTACGATGCGTAGTACTCTCGCAATCCATCCCAGTCTGCCGACTTATATTGCCACATGCGCCGCAAACTGGCTGGTCTAGGTGGATTTGGGCGTGCGCATGGTGCTAGAGTCCGGATGAGACAATGGTCGGACGAACCGAGTGGTGCATCCACTGAGATGGAATATCCATCCGGACGTTGGGTCAGCAGAAGGTCCAATATAGAACTGGTATGGTCCTCAACATCAGGTATTCTCGTTGGAGAATGTACCAGCTGTGAGTAGCCATAGGCCAGAGCAAATTCGTGAGCGCACCTCCCCGCGTAGTCAGTGGACCGAGAACTAAGCCATTCCGTGTGGTGGGCATTAAAGTCTCCTAGAATCACCAACTCTGCAGAGGGATATTGCTCAAGAACTTTATCCGTCGTCAATTGCAGGTGCTCGAAAAGTCGCGTTGTTTCCCTGTCACCGCTGTGAGACCTGTATAGGCACGCGTATATACGGGTGTGGCTACCGTAGTCCACGCGCACCCACAGTATTGACAGGTCCCTGTCCTCAAATTGATGAAGACGGCGACAGCAGACATCCTCCCGAACAAACATACATACACCGGCACGTCTCAGGAATTTATGTTCGAGTTTGTAGCCGGGGTAAAGAAGGTACGATGTATCGGCCGGGCAGGCTATCTGCGTCTCCGTTAGAAATAGAAGGGTCGGCTGCGCAGTCTCAAGATGTTGGTGGACTGCGCTTAGGTTTGCGTGTAGTCCCCTGATATTGCAAAAATCCACTGGTGTGGAGAGGGGAGCCGCTGTGAAATGTTTCTTCCTTTTTGTCTTTTTCATATTATTTTGGGGTTTGAATGGTTTTTTTTTTGCTGCGCAGTCTCAAGATGTTGGTGACTGCGCTTTAGGGTTTGCGTGTAGTCCCCGGGATATTGCAAAAATCCACCGGTGTGGGAGAGGGGAGCCGCTGTGAAATGCTTCTTCCTTTTTGTCTTTTCATATTATTTTGGGTTTGAATGGTTTTTTTTTTAAGGAGGTGATTTATTGTGTTGATAGCTAAGGGGAAAAATGCAATGCAGACAGGGTCTGACAGGCCACAGGCCAGCACAGGTAGTGCGGATTGTCGGCAGTGCACGAGAGGGCCTCCTGGTCCCCCCACTGCAACGGCCGGTCCACCCGGTCTCCTTTCTCCGGCACGACCGCTACAGCAGGGATTTTTCGCGGTTGGCAGTTCAGCCTCCCAGGGCGGCAGAGAGATTAAGTGATCCCTGGGTTCGGGAACTCTACTGACCTGGGCGGGCGGCCAGCGACGAACCGTTTCACTGGGTCCACTGATCGCCGCGCCCACACTTCCACGCCTGCACCGGCCGGCGACAGTGCCGTTCGCATCACCGGTCCCCCGTTATCAACACAACAAATCCCCTCTAGAGCTCTGGATATCTTTACTCACCGTAGGAACACAACACTGTTAAAAAACAGTGTTATTTGGCTGCGGTTTTCTGTGGGCGGAGGTCCTTCCCCAGTCGGGCTGTCTAAATTTGAGCGAGGTATACCCTGGCTGTGCCCTACCTCTCTTAAATATATAAGAATAAAAACTAAATGTATTATATTTATATATATTCAACATAAGCCTTGTTGTAATTTTCTATATACATACAGTAATAATGCGGCCAAAAATAAATAGAGGATAGAAGGCCTATAACTAATCCTTCACTTAATTTAGCTCCAAAGTTAGTGTAAGTACCTTTTATAACATATTTTATAAATGATTATCATATAATATACATAAAAATTGGCGTGTCTGTTTGTAACATAAAAAAATAACAACTGCTTTTTACTACATACATACATAAGTTACAAGTTATTACATAGATAGCTTCACACTGTATCCCATGCATAGCAGGGTAGACAGAGGGAACCTAGTGTTAAGACATACTGTTCTCAATTTCCGCTGAATTGTGGCATTTCGTGCTGAGTAGCGGAACTCAACGCCGCGCTTTTTGTCTTGGCCACAAACCCAGGAAATGAAAAATTCCGTTTTCTGGAGGGAATCGAACTCCACAACTTGTCATATTTACAGTCGCACTTGTGCCTCTGTGCCGATAGACGTTTTTCATAAAAATTTTTTTGGCTAATCAGAACTAATACGCCAAAAATGGGCAGATTAGCGGCATCTGGAATTTGTTACAATTAGTATCTTAATTTCAAACTTACCTTTCTTTCTTTGAATTTTGTTAAATGAAAATTTTTACGAATGAGTTTCGACATTAGTGCAAAGTATTTGATATTTAAATGTAGTTATAGAGCAGTAGAAACTCCTTATAATCCATTGATTCACCGTCCGCTCCGTTGCAGGAAGAGGAGTTTGAGAGTGAGTGACCTCTTACGACCCAACGTGTAGGTTTAAGGCCCTTTTTAAAATGCGCATTAACGTTCACCTCCACTGTCCGCGCCTCTTACCTACCAACAGTGTTAGAATATGTATTTTAAAGTAGATTGAAGTGATATAATAAAATTTCCAATAAAACAGGTTATAGACAACACATCTTAGAAATCTGTGTGTTCGATTCCCACCGGTGAAATGATTTTCTACAATTTATTTTCATTTCTACGCCTGGTAGAACAAATCACATAAACGCAACGCCTCGAATTCTGGCGGAAAGCCGCGAACAAAGAAGTTCAAGAAGTGTTTTGATTCTGCTTCTCTTCCTGGTTTTGCGGGATAAAAGCGTGAAGTTGCTCATTATTCCTCCAAGCGAGAATTGAACTCACAACCAATCATGGTGGTCCCAAATAATCTTTAAATGATGATTTCATATTATATCAAGTAAATCACTTGTTATTGTAAATGAAACGTTTGATATCGTTCGCCTTTGTTCTTCCCTATAGGACCGTAATCGACATTTGCCCTGAAAAACTTAGGTTAATATAATATCATTTTTCTGTCTTTATATATATGATTTAGTATATCATAAAAGGAAATTATGAAGTATAAGGGAGCTAGAATTTTTAATACTAGTTGTATTCAGATTTCAAAAAAGATTCAGGTCTATGTCACATGGGAGGACAGTCAGAGTGAATCTAGTATTAAGACACTCCGTTCACCGCTTTCTTCAAATTCAAGATATTGCTTATTAAGTAGTGGAGCTTCAACACCGCGCCTTGTCATACCAGGAGCGGAGAAACAAAAATAATTTAAATATAAAGATTTTTTTTTTAGTTGCTCCTGCATATAGCAGGGTAGGCAGAGGGAAACCAGAGAACTTATAGCATACTCCATTCTCTTTTAACAATTCCGTTCCCCACTTTCCGCCTGAATTGAGGCATATAAAGATTATAGCTGAGGAATATGTTATTCCCGAAATCAAAACCAATCTCTTTTAATTATTTTGCATTTCTGGTTCAAAACAAGGAAAGCAAGTGAAGTGAGTTCTGCCACTCAGCACGCAATGCTCAATATTTATGGAGTAGGAACGCGAGTGTCTTAAAAACTAGGTTCCTGCCTACCCTGCTGTATGCGGATACAGCGTGAAAACTATGTATGTATCTAAAGTTCATTTCCTATACGAAAATAGGTGAAAATTTATGAACTTCACCACCCCCATACCATCTTATGCACAATCAACAGTCATTCAAACCAAGGCGTTAGGGGAAACATGGTTACGAGTTCCACCCAAGTTTGTTCGCAAGTTACATTTGACACATCTTAACTCAATAACCTTTTATTACGTATGTAATATTCATGTAGCAGTTGTATGTTTGTATTTGTTGTCGTTTTACGCTTTATCCCGTATATTGGGTGGCCAGAGAGAACATAGTGTTAAGACACCTGATCGCCGATAAATACGCCGTCGATAGGGCAGAGAAAACTCCCACAATTAAAATAGCATGTTTTCAACACCTGTCGTGGCGCAGAGGCACAAGCGTGCGACTATAAACACGACAGGTTGTGGATTCGATTCCCACTCCAGGAAATGTTAGTATTTTCATTTTCTGGGTTTGATAACAAGGCAAATTCGAGGTGTTGAGTTCCGCCACTCAACACGCAAAGCCTCATTTTGGCGGAAAGTGGGGAACGGAATTGCTAAGAGAACGGAGTGTCTTAACACTAGATCTTTGCCTATCCTGCTATATGTGGATACAGCGGAAGTTAAAAAAAAAACATTCTCAACCTTTTATCAAATTCCATGCATAGTGTGTTTATGAATCTCAACGCTCTCACAAATTTCTACGTCATATCTTTTGAAAATGGATAAAATAGATAGCTTAAATATTTAATCCTCATCTAAGTCTAGGATAGAATTAGAGTAGGATTATGAGTGGATTAAATCATCAGGTTTATCAGTTGTGTAAATATAGAACAAATAATATTTCTTAATAAATAATGAAGTTTAAAAAAAGAAAAAATGTACAATTATTACGAATAACTCAAAAGCTATTCGTCAAATTTTAACTAAATTTAAATGGGACTACACCAGAAACTATCATATAAACAATTATCATCAAAATTGGTTCACTCCAGCAAAAAGCTATGCAGTACATATTAAAAATACAATCAATTTAAGAAACTCCTCCTTTTTGAAGTCAGTCAAAAATCTTTGAAATAATAAGCCTTTAATATAACAAAATGACACAATAATTTAACAAAAGGTATAGTGGGGACTATAAAAAGGTAGACCTCGATAAAAGCTACAGAAGGCTGAAGTATAACCCGACTCAATTCACGAAGATAAAGAATTTTGCGGTGAAAAAGTTAGATTATCAACAACTTTATTGGCGGACGCCTGAAATATGACTATGACGTCTACCATAAAATCACAACCTTAAATAAAATTCCAACCAAATATTTTGAGTCGAAATTTCATAGCACCTAAGTACCTTAGAGCCCCATATAATCTCTTCGAAAGTTACCCAACGTTAAGATCGAAAATGTAAATTTTATGTACGCAGTGTAAGAGAGCAAATTATGGAAGCGACAGAACCAATCGTGGAATTTTAATAATGTGTATCGAATGCTTAATTTTCTCAGAGGGATTTATTATTTTGGGGCTCCTTTTTTGATATTTTTTTCTACTAAATTGCGTTCTTTTTTGTGTATAATATTTAGATTTGCAAAGTTCAAGGTTTTCTGAAGAGTACTTTTAATGAGCTCATGAATATTGTTAAAGCAAGAACAAGGTTAATTATGGATATAAGCTTTTTTTGACTGACTTTAAAAAAAGGGACATCCTCAATTCGACTGTATTTTTTTATTTATATTTAATTGGGTGAACCAATGTTGATGATATTTTTTTTAGTTATTGCATTTGATTTCAAGCCGGTTTTTTTTGTAAAAAAATTATTGTTTAGTTCCTTTAGTCATTCCTGTTCTACTGCTTGTGTTTCTATGATTTTGTGATATGAGGAGTCATCAACGTGTATATAACGAGAAATGGCAATAATTATATATAAAAAATACCCCGCGCTTCGTCTTACCAAAGGGGCGGAATGAAAATAATTTATCTATAAACGCCAGCGAGAATCGTAATCCATAACCAATTATATTTACAATCAAACACTGAAAAAAGAAAGCTGATTTCAAATAAAATGCACAAAAAGTAACATTATTACGAATAGCTCAAAAACTACTAGCCAAATCGTAACCAAATTTAAATGTTACTACATTAGAAGCACTAGCTATCATATAAAATATTTTTTTACTGTCACATGTATGGAAAATAAAAGCCTTTTTTTTTAACTTCGCGCTGTAACCCGCATAAAGCAGGGTAGGCAGAGGGAACCAGAGAACCTAGTGCTAAGAAAAAGAAAACTAACCTCAAATAAAATGTACTTAAAAAGTAAAATTATTACAAATAACTCAAAAACTTGCCAGATCTTAACTAAAATTTATGTTACCACATCACATTAGCTATCATATAAAGAACAATCATCAAAATTGGTTCAGCAAGTTATACAGTAACAGACATAAAAATACAATCGAATACAGAACCTCCTTATTTAAAGTTGGTTAAACAACAAAACAGTTTATTCGTTGTACGTGAAATGAGAATGTTGTTAGTAATCCGCGAGCATGTGCCGCGAATGGTCAGCGAGATAAGGCGCCTAATTTATAGCCTTTCAATACTTCCTTACAACTATGTAGGAAATAAGATTTTGGTCTTGTGTTTATGTTTTGGGTTCTAATTTTCTTTTATATATATTTATAAACTACTAGCTGTACCCGGCGCGCGTTGCTACGCCAACAACTAAAATAAATATAAGAGTTTTGAGGTTATCGATGACATACGAACAAACATTCTTTTTTATATATTCCTCTGTGTAAAAATACATGGTCACTCTGATTTTCATGACAATCGTTTGAATGGGGCAGAAGTTGCTACTCTGCAGCTCCACCTGATGTCAAGTTGCGTCAATGATCATATTATACAAACCTTCTCCGTGGAAAAATGCATATATATGTTATACCAATTTTCATAATAATCGGTACAGTATTTTTTGAGTTCATCGAAAACGTACGGACAAACATTCATTTTTATATATAAAGATTAAATGAAACTATTTTAACCGGATAAATCGCATATTTTAGTATTCGGAAATACATTTTTGGAAACTCCACGTTTCGAACACTTTACAGTAGTCCGTGGTCACAAGAGATTCAAATAATCTATCTGTTATAAACTAACTATATCCCGCGACTTCGCTTGTGTGTACTATAAAATCCAAAACGCCATAGTTTCCAGTTTTTACGGCAATTTCCATAAAGCTTCTCTTAGTGTTCTCTCTCTCTCTTAGTCCCCTACACTCCCCAAGCCTAAATGCAAAATTTCAGCTTTTCAGCCAGTAGTTTCACCTGTACGGAACGAGTCGAACATCAACGAGTACATTCTCTAAACAAACTTCAATAAGTAAAACGAATTTCCAGGATCATGAATTTAGTAAATTAGGTAGCAGATTCGTGATTTATTATAGAACTCATGCTGCCGTTTGACAAATTATTTAATTTTCCTAATATTATTATTTTAATCTTTACGTTTTATAGTGGAGGAGTCAGTGAGAATCTAGTGTCAAGACACTTCGTTAGCTACGTTCCGGCTGAATTTGAGACATTACGTGTTGCGTGGCGGTTCTTAACGCCGCGACGTCTTAGTTCCTGATAATGGACTACAAAAAAGGAACGATTTTCTTTATTTCAAAGTAACCAAGTACCATACGTATATACATATAAAATCATTTTTTAACTAAACATTTAGTGCCTAGTTATGCCGGATCCACTAACCGTTGCTATCCAAATATCCGGTTCCTATCTACACCAATTATATTCTTGTAAGGAAGGTTGAGCAGATGTTGGGAATTTAGTTCCGTCCACGTGTTATTCTTTCACATGTTATTTGTTTCTCGTAGACACTTCTGCCTGGATATTTATAAAATATCCAGGCAGAAATATATATAGTGATATATCACTGAGCTTATTTTTCTCGAAACGGTGTTTCATTTCATTCTTTTTTTTGTCATATTTTGTGAGGTTACATTATATCATGTCACTTTACGTTTGGTTTTCTTTAGGTATTTGCTTTAACTGACTCTCATCAGTTATGCATTTTGTTTGAATTCTTTGTGCGCTACAGTATACGAGGGACCATTTTTTATATGATGTTTCTGATGGAATTATTTGAATAAATCCAGTTTATAGATGATATGGGATTAAATATATTACTTTATTGCTATTCGAATGAGGCTTTGACATAATCACAATGCTTGCATACACTGGCGCTGGAGTCTTTATATATTATTGTGAGGTTGAGTTTTATAAATATCGTCACAAATGGTCAGGTGTAATGCTATTTTTCACAGAAGAGCTCCAAGATCAATTTGTAATATTTTTTTCAGTTTCACGCTTTTACACATAGCAAGGTAGTCGGGGAAAACCTAAATCTAGACACTTATTTCGTCACTTTTCATCTGAATACACAACATTGTGTACAAGTAGTATAAATCGCCGCTTTTTATTTTCCTAGAGGGGATAAATACAAAGAAATTTAAATTTCATCAAGTGGGAATCGAACCCACAACTAATCACATTTACAGTCAGTTATTGTCCCATTGCGCCACTATGGGTTCAATAATTTTTATCCACTTGTATATATAGTATGAAAAATATATAAGACTATATTTATAAAGGTACTTTCAATAGCTTTACAGCTAATTTAAAGTAAGATTAATTCTAGGCCTTCTATCCTCTACTTATCATTGGCCGCATTATTACTGTATATAAAAATTATGATAAGGATTACGTTGACGTCGTAGTGGGACAGCGTTTGACTGTAATAGTGGTTGGTTGTGGGTTCGATTTCCATTTGGGGGATGAATATATTTAAATTATTCTCCTAAGTTCTGCCACTTGACACGTATGTTTTGAATTCGGACTAAAAGCGTTGAATGGAGTGTCTTAACACTAGGTTCACCCTGATTACGATGCTATGCAGTACAGAATAAAGCGTGAATTTACTTTTTTTGATTTTTTTATATTTAGGTTTATGCTTAAAGATATTTTGAAATAATTTGAAATAAACATTGATTGTAGAAATTAAGAATTTATAATTGTAGATATATATATATATATATATATATATATATATATATAATATGTTAAAAATCTTAATTATTAAAAAGAGATAGAGAGCGAGAATAGTGGGCCCCTGTAAGTCAAATTTTACTAAAATTAGTATTCTAGAGTTAACACCAAATTATCTATTTCTTCATAAATTACAATTTATCAACCTATACGTTATTCGTATATATAGGCCATATAATATAATTTAATTTAAATTCGTTCAGTAGTTTTTGCGTGAAAGAGTAACAAGCATCCTTATAAAATTTCACATCCATAATATTAGTGGAATATAGGATATTAAAGTTAATATAACCCATAACGTAACGTTAAATACGATTCACTGAACAATTTTAACTTCGGCACCAACAATTAGTTGGTAAAATCTAGCTGGCCAATTGTCGCTTTCCAAATAAGTTTCTTTACCAAACCAAATTATTATTTACATTCATAATAACCCTTAATACAACACAATAAGGTATATTTTATATGATAATAGTATAAAAAGATATTTCTAATACAGCTTAAAGGATTTTAGATTCAACTTCGGTGTTAACAGGAACGAATCAAAATTTGTTAAAGTTTTCGGCAAACTATTCGATGCCCGATTTTCGGTACTTTACGATTGTAATACTCGTAATGTATCGAATTAAATAGTTTAGTTTGTGATAAATTGGTCTTCTATTTCTGATTATTGATTAAGTATAGATAATATATTGAATTCAATGTTTAATTTGACGCTTCACTCGTGGCATGCGACTGTAAACGCGACAGGTTGTGGGATCGATTTCCACTCTAGGAAATTAAAATTTTAAATCATATTTATTATTTTCATTTCCTGGATCTGGTAACAAGGCAAAGTGCGGCGTTGGGTTCCGCCACTCAATGCCTCAATTCGACGGAAAGTGGGGAACAGAAATGTTGAAAGAGAATGGAGTGTCTTAACACTAGATTCTCGGATTCCCTTTGCCTACCCTGTTATATGCGGGATATAGCGTGAAGCCAAAAAAAATGTTTAATTTACAATAATTTAAGGATATAATTAGGATTTCAACATAAAAAGAAAATCAATTTCAAATCAAATGTATTAAAATGCAAAATTATTACGAATAACACAAAACCAATTCGTCAGATCTTAACTAAATATAAATGGGATTACATCAAAAGCTCTTGTTATCATATGAAAAAAAAATCAAAATTATCCTCTGACTATAGAGGATAATTGTGGATAACTGTGGACTGTCATAGTGTAGTCAGAAATTAAGAAGCAAAGGGACACTGAATATAATTTAAGCAACGTTTAGAGAAGGCAATCTTTAAATCGCTTTATCCCCAATGAAGTACTCAAAAAGAACTGAGCGCCAAACGCTACGGTTCCTACATACTTCTTTCGCCTCTTCTACAGTCATTAACCTCCTTGTACATACCCATATGCTTTTTACGAGACCTTCCTCCAGTATCATTGATACTATGTTCTCGAAGGTCAACCAAGGTCTCCCCCTATCTCTCGCCGCTCACCTTTGCTTCATATATCTTTCTTGCTATTCTTTCATCATTTAAGCTTCACACAAGAATTTTATTCAAAGCAAAAGATCACATCAATACAAAACTCCTTACAATAGCTTCAATTTTACGTTAACTTTTGATACGAATAAAGGCAAATAAGTTTATAAATTAGATCGAGAACTTTATATGTAGCGGAATCAGACACCCTTGTGCTGTTACTCAGAACTTGGGGATTGAGATTCAACTGCTTCTGTGGAAATGCTAAGCTTTCTACTTGATTTGTTTTAAAATATATCTTTTTTAGCTTTATACTATATTGTTGAGTGTAACTTAACACCGTGCTTTGTATTTGAACCGACTTCAAAAAAGGTGAAACTTCGCAATTCGACTGTATTTTTTTATGTGTTACCTAATGACTTTTTACTGGCTGCACCAATTTTGATGATTCTTATTTTATGTGATAGCTAGTGCATCTGATATTTCATTTAAATAATAAAATCTGCTTAGTAAGTTTTAAGTTATTCATAATAATTTTTCCTGAAAATCTTAATTATTTCCTGAAAATATTCTTACATTGAACACTGAATTCAATATTATCTATACCTTATCAATAATCGAAAATAGAAAACCAATTAATCACAAACTAAAGTATATAATTCGATAGTCGTAGTATTACAATCGTAAAGTACCGAAAATCGGGCATCGAATAGTTTGCCGAAAACTTTAACAAATTTTGATTCGTTCCTGTTAACACCGAAGTTGAATCTAAAATCCTTTAAGCTGTATTAGAAATATCTTTTTATACTATTATCATATAAAATGTACCTTATTATGTTGTGTTAAGGGTTATTATGAATGTAAATAATAATTTGGTTTGGTAAAGAAACTTATTTGGAAAGCGACAATTGGCCAGCTAGATTTTACCAACTAATTGTTGGTGCCGAAGTTAAAATTGTTCAGTGAATTGTGTTTAACGTTACGTTGTGGGTTATATTAGCTTTAATATCCTTTATCTTATTAATATTACAAATGTGTTAGTTTATGAGGTTTGTTATTACTGCACGAATTACGATGAATCTTTGCATTTATATATGGTATACATACCAGTGGCGAAACGTCCATACAACTCGATTCCCACCGGCTTGCCTAAGTTTTCAAAGTACAAATATGTGAGACGAGTAATTTATTTATGGATTTTTAGTTTTAGCTATCAATGTTATTTTGAAACATATTTAAGAATAAAACTAAATGTTATTATATTTATATATATTCAACATAAGCCTTGGCATAATTTTCATATACAGTAATGCGGCCAATGATAAATAGAGGATAGAAGGCCTATAGCTAATCTTACCTTAATTTAGCTCCAAAGCTAGTGTAAGTACCTTTATAAATACGGTTTTATAAATGATTATCTATATAATATACATATAAAAAAATTGGCGTGTCTGTTTGTAACATAAAAAAATAACCGCTTTTTACTACATACATACATACATACATACATACATACATACATAGATAGCTTCTCACTGTATCTCACATATAGCAGGGTAGACAGAGGGAACCTAGTGTTAAGACATACCGTTCCCCACTTTCCACCGAATTGAGGCATTACGTGCTGAGTGGCGGAACTCAACGCCGCGCTTTTGTCTTGTTACCAAACCCAGGAAATGAAAAATTCCGTTTTCTGGAGTGGGAATCGAACCCACAACTTGTCACATTTACAGTCGCACGCTTGTGCCTCTGCGCGTCGATAGACGTTTTTTCATAAAATTTTTTTTTGGCTAATCAGAACTAATACGCTAAAATAAGTAGACTAGCGGCATCTGGAATTTCTTACAATTATTATCTTAATTTCAAACTTACCTTTCCTTCTTTTGAATTTTTGTTAAATGAAAATTATTTTTACTAATTGAGTTTCGACATTAGTGCAAAGTATTTGATATTTAAAAGTATTATAGAGCAGAAGAAACTCCTTTGCAATCCATGGGTTCATCGTACGTTTGCCGAGCCCATCGCGTTACAGAGAGAGGAGTTTGGAGAGTGCCTGGGACTTACGACCCAACGTGTAGGTTTAAGGAGCCCCTTTAAAATGCGCATTAACGTTCACCTCCACTGTCCGCGCTCCTCTCTCTACCTAACCAATTTATACGTTAGAATATGTATTCCAGCAAGTAGATTGAAGTGACATAAAATTTCCAACAAATTTTTTATATACAACACACCTTAGAATATGTGTGTTCGATTCCCACTCGGTGAAATGATTTTCTATAATTTATTTTCATTTCTACGCTCTGGTAGAACAACCATAAACGCAACGCCTCGAATTCTGGCGGAAAACCGCGTACAAAAAAGTGCAAGGAGTGTTTTGATACTAGTTTCTCTTTCCCGGCGTGAAGCGTGAAGCTGCTCATTCCTCCAAGCGAGAATTGAACTCACAACCAATCACGGTGGTCTTAAATAATCTTTAAATGATGATTTCATATTATATCAAGTAAATCACTTGTTATTCTAAATGAAACGTTTGATATCGTTCGCCTTGGTTCTTCCCTATAGGACCGTAATCGACACGTCTCATAAAAATTAGGAAAATAATATAATATCATTTTCTTATCTTTGTATATATATGAGATTTAGTATATCATAAAAGGAAATTATGAAGTATATGAGCTAGGAATTTTTAATACTAGTTGTATCTTGTGATTTCAAAAAAAAGATTCAGGTCTTATGCCACATAGGAAGACAGTCAGAGTGAAGACTAGTGTTAAGACACTCCGTTCACCGCTTTCTCTTCAAATTCAAGACATTACTTATTAAGTAGCGGAGCTCAACACCGCGCCTTATCATACCAGAGCGTAGAAATGAAAATAATTGAAATATAAAATTATTCCCTCAAAATCACAACCAATCTCTTAATTATTTTTCATTTCCTGGATGCGTTAACAAGGCAAAGGGCGGCGTTGGGTTCCGCCACTCAGTACGCAATGCCTCAATTCGGCGGAAAGTGGGAAACGGAGTATCTTAACACTAGGTTTCCTCTGCTTACCCTGCTATATGCGGGATACAGCGTGAAGCTATGTGTGTATCTCTTTTAAAGTCAGTCCCTATCCCATAGCGCCACGATGACCACTAATATTTTTTTTCTGTTTTGCAATATTGTGGTTAAAATCCCAGTATCGGATGAAATTCAAGAAGCCCTCTTCCCTTCCCTACACTATTCAAGCCTAGGTGCCAATTTTTTATCGGCAGTGCTTTCGCCTCTACGTTTGTCTATCAGTTACTCAGTAACGCATGCGTTACATATATAATTACTAGCTGACCCGGCGAACTTTGTTCCGCCTTAATGGCAATAAATAAGTAGATTGTGTTTTTTGTTTTGGAAAAAATATAAAAAAAAATTAAATAACTACATTAATCATTCATTATTATTTCTGTATTTTATTTTTACATAGGTTGCTCTTCACTTAAGTACCTTGTGATACACGACATTTTTTGTTTTATTATCAGGCGCAAAAACAAACAACGCAGATG
>JAKGSA010002381.1:0-19051 GCA_033558755.1 Philaethria dido
GCATGAGACGTGTGTCAGCGAAGTTTGTTCCGAAATTGCTCATCATTCATCTTTGCTGGTGAGAGATTTTTTGGCCAAAAACAACACCACAATCATGCCTCAGCCACCATATTCACCGGATTTGGCCCCATGTGACTTTTTCTTGTTCCCAAAACTAAAGAGACCTATGAAAGGACGGAGATTTGCAACGATTGAAGAGATAAAGACTGCATCGCTGGAAGAGCTCAAGGCTATACCGAAAAGTGCTTATGAGAAGTGCTTTGACGATTGGAAAAACCGTTGGCATAAGTGTATTGTATCTGAGGGGGATTACTTTGAAGGGGACAACATAAATATTGATAAATAAATAAATATTTTTTCTTAAAAATACAAAGTCACCTTACTTTTTGAACACACCTCGTATACCAATTTTCATAACGATCGGTTTTTGAGTTCACCGATGACATACAGACAAACATTTATATTTCTATATATATAAAATGGAGACATTTTTCCAAGTTTAATATGTGACGGAATTAAATGCCGCATTACGTAGCAATAAGTAATTTGTAAGCTTATAATAAGAAGTACCCTGAGAGTTTTGAACTTTTCATCACCTCAAAGACAACCCAAAACCTAACTATAACAGTCACGTTTAAACTAAAACTATAAAGAAAATCCAAATATTTGGTCATACATAGTTCACAGTAGAAAGATTTAAAGTAACATAAAAGTTGTCGTTCACTTTGTGGCGAGATAACTTAGCAGACTGACGTCGCTTCGACCTCATACTAGTAGTTCTTGCTTTTATAAACGTCTGGTGAAATTTCAAACTATATTTTAATCGATTTATTTCTCAAAACCATATTTTTTTGACATAGCATGATAGAAACAACCTAGTGTCAAGACACTCCGCTCTCTACTTCACGTTAAAATCAATATACTTTGTTTTGAGATTAAGCACCAAAGTAAGGAAATTAAAATAATTGCCATTGTAGCGCAGAGGCACGCGCGAGCGACTGTAAACGTGACAGGTTGTGGATTCGATTCCCACTCCAGGAAATGAAATTTTTCATTACCTGGGTTTGGCAACAAGGCAAAACGTCGTGTTGAGTTCCGCCACTCAATTCGCAATGCCTCAATTCGGCGGAAAATGAGGAAAGGAGTGTCTTAACACTAGGTTCCCTCTACCTACGCTGCTAAATGCGGGATACATCGTGAAGCTAAAAAAAAATTATTCCGTTGAGTAGGAATCGAACCCATAACATTTAGACGCTGTCCCACTGCGCCACGATGCCCTCACCTAAAATAACACACGTAAGCAATATATTCTACAGAATGACTCTCCCGTGAATCGTACATAGAGTTACAATTCAAAATTAGTTAATAATGAAAGCAATGTGGGGAATGTGAGTGGCCGTCGTAGCGCGATGGGACAGCCCATTCTCTTTCGCTCTGGCTGTTTGTGTGGGTTCGATTCCCACTTGGTTAAAAGTAAATACGACAATTATTTCCATTTTCCCACCCTGGTATGAAACGCGATTAGTTACGGGTTCGATTCTAATTTGTGGTAATTATTGTTAATTATAAATATTTTTTAATTCCTATGGTATTTGCTATGGTCAAACAAAGTAAAACGTTGAGTCCTATCACCTAACACACAATGTATGACTGTAAACGACTGGTTGCGGATTCGATTTCCACTCGTCGGAGGGATTGTATTTAATATTATTTTGAATTCTCTATTATGGTAGGACATAGCACAGCGTTGAGTTCCGCCACTCAACATACAGTGTCGACTTTGGACGAAAAGGAGAGAACAAAGCTAAGATAACAGTTTCAACGCTTTTCTTACCAAAGAGGAGAAATGTAAATAATTTTAATATTAAAAATATTAATATTACCCCAAGTGGGAATCGAACCCACAACCAGTCATGTTTAAAGTCATACAGTGTTCCACTACGCCAAAGTGACTTTAACTAGTTAACAATGAAAGCAATGTGAATAAGTTGAACTAACAAAGTTTATTCTGAAAAATTAAACTACAGTTGTCTTTTAAGTAGTCTGTTTTGTAAGATTGAAGAAACTTTACGTTTGTTTAATTATTTTAATATGTTTCTGATACACACATACATGGCTTCACGCTGTATCCCGCATATAGCAGGGTAGGCAGAGGGAACCTAGTGTTAAGACACTCCGTTCCCCACTTTCCGCCGAATTGAGGCATTGCGTGCTGAGTGGCGGAACTCAACGCCGCGCTTTGCTCAATTCAGCGGAAAATGGGAACGAAAATCTTAAGAGATCGGATTGTCTTAACACTAGGTTCTCAGCTCCACTGCCCTACTATATGCGGGATACAGCGTGAAGGTATATATACCGGCTTACCTATATAAAATTTTCACCCTTCACTGGCATATACATACATATAGTACTGTTATCTCAGATAACAGCCTACACATAATGTGATCACCACTAAGCACGTTGTCGCTATTCACGTCACTTCTCCATCGCCAACATATTCGAGGGGATTAAATGCGTATCTTACGAATGTCGACTAACTAATGGAAAATTTACATAACACTGTATATATTATGTTTGCTGTTTAGGTTTAGAAAATATTCCTGGCGCAGAGGCATGATGACGTGCGACCGCAAACGCGACAGGTTGTGGGTATCGAACCCCGACCCAGGAAATGAAAATATTAAATAGTATTTTAATATTTTCGTTTCCTGGAGTGAGAATCGAACCCAAAACCTGTCACGTTGACAGTCGCACACTTTTGACTCTGACCCAACAGGCTTATTTAAATACTTAATACAGTATTTTTATTTTTCTTGATTTGTGACATTTTTGTATGTTTATGGTATAATTTTAGCACAACACGCCCACAATCCCCGCTGGGATATGAGAAGTTATGAAGTAGCTAGTAGATTAATATGGCACAATAAGCTAAGCTAAGGGTCCATCCATTCATCTCGCTGGATGCTGGGGATAACGAAGTGCGTGCATTTTTCTTACGAACATCATTAATGTTGCTAATGCCTTCTCGAGTGTTCGTGCGACAGAAAATAATTGCTGTAACCGTTATGATAAGATTTAGAAAGGATCATCGTGGCGTA
Source organism: Philaethria dido (assembly GCA_033558755.1). Taxonomy (NCBI): domain Eukaryota; kingdom Metazoa; phylum Arthropoda; class Insecta; order Lepidoptera; family Nymphalidae; genus Philaethria; species Philaethria dido. The sequence continues at coordinate 3,099 of JAKGSA010002381.1, forward strand.
GTGACAGTATTTGATGGTGAACGTGATTGCTTGTGGGTTCGATTCGACGGGGAATGATTATACTTAAATTATGTTCTGGTAAAATTAGGGTGGAAAAAGAATATCGGAAAGTGAGGAACGGAGTGGCTTAACACTAGGTTCCCTCTGCCTACCCTGCTATATGCGGGATACAGCGAGAGTTATGTTATGTTATGTATGTATGTATGTTAACACTAGGTTCTCTCTGTCGACGCGGCTATGCGAGATAGTTAAATAGTGCTTGGTTTAAATGTACTGCAGTTTTTCGGTTTCTTTTTCAGCGATATAGTCAGGGAACTTAGTGTCATGGAACTCCGTTCTTCACGCCTGCCACGCATTACATGTTGAGTAATAGAATGTCATATTTTGTCTTACTAGAACAAAGATATAAAACATTGACGCGAGTAGAAATTGAACCTGTAACCGTCGCGTGCACAAACATACACGGTCCCACTGCGCCATGGCCTCGAAAATAATTAGACATATTTTGTACTAGCTAAATGATAAGAATTAAGATAAGTAACGTCACTTTGTTTTAAGGTATCATGTCACGGGAGATAGCAATAAAGTTCGTTGTTTAAGCTTACGAGTATCTTTATCGTATGTCATTTATGAAAATCTCAGGCGCTTATTCTCTTACAACATTTTTTTGTTTAAGATATGAATATATGAATTAACATCTTTTTACGCGGAGTTGAGTTCCACCACTCAGCACGCAATGCCCCAATTCGGCGGAAAGTGGGGAACGGAATTGTTGAAAGAGAATGGAGTGTCTTAACACTAGGTTCTCTGGTTCCCTCTGCCTACCCCGCTATATGCGGGTTACAGCGTGAAGTTAAAAAAATATATATTTTTAAAAAAATGCTAAATAGCCAAATTATCTTTCATAATTCGTCAAAGAATTCCGACGGAAAGTGGGGAACGGAAATGTTAAGAGAACGGAGTGTCTTAACACTAGGTTCTCAAGTTCCTTGTGCCTACCCTGCTATGTATAGGATGCAGCGTGTAAATTTAATCTTTCCTCAGTGTGAATCGAACCCACGTCTCGTTTTCAATTAGCACGATGACCTCTCATATGGATTTTGTTCTTCGAGTAAACTTTAATTATATATTTTTTTAAGTTTTAAAGTGTTAATCACATACTTAAGACACGAAAAACATATTTAGAAAACGTATAAAAATTTGAACGCAGCGGGACTCGAACCCGCGCCTCTTGGAAACCGTCCAAGCGCTCTGCTCTCACCACTAAGCCATGCGTTCTACATCCGGTTACGTCAAAATTCTTATACGCTTATTACAACTTATTTATGTTGTTGGTTTCCAAATATGTGTTTTGATTATATAGTTACTGTATAACTTATGTCTGCTTAAACAACATGTTTCCTAAAAAAATTCTTTACAAAAGCTACCCAAGTTGTATCATTGTTTCATACAAAATAACTTGATATTCTCGCATTACGTTTACGTTTGTGAAATCATAACGGCTCCTATAACGCGTGAGGTGTCAGACCTCGTACTGACGTCTTACGATAAATATAATTTATACTTTATATGTTAACTGTGACATAAGTTGTAATTCAGGTAGTTTCAGGTTCAAGATAATTTCTTAAGACGTTACATGTGATTTCTTAACATTGCGTGATAAGTGGAACTTAACGCCGCATTTTATCTTAACCTTAGGGAGAAATAATAATAAATGAAGCACAATCATTTCTTCAAGTATAAATCGAACCCACAACTTATCGCACTTACAATCAGAAGCTGTCCTGCACCTATAGTCGCTTCATCTAATAAGATGTTCTAATTAGATGATCTAATAAGTTGTCTATGGGAATTTATAATAATTAATTCCCATAGACAACGCGAGTTAAACCACACATAATTCAGTGCTTTTATTAAAGAACTTCCAACGTGCCAGTTGAGTACAAATCACTTCGCCAATGTCACGTTGTATGGAGAACATACGAAGAAGGATTGATCGGGCTTAATTTTTTTTTAGCTTCACGCTCCATTCCGTATATAGCAGGGTAGCTAGAAGCAACCTGAGAACCTAATGTGTAGCGTTCCCCACTTTCCACCAAATTGAAGCATTGCGTGCTAAGTGGCGGAACTCAACGCCGCGCCTTGTCACCAAACCCAGGATATAAAAATACTAAACTTGTACATTTCGTGGAGTGGGAATCGTACCCACAACCTATCGCGTTTACAGTCGCACGCTTGTGCCTCTGCGCTACGACAGGTAAAAACTAGTGTAATCTATATAATTTCCTTACATTTGGTTAACTTCCAGCATTTTGTTGTTTTAAGTATACACTCATGACCCAATTCTAATTCAGTTCGAAAGTAAAATTAATTGCATCTACAAGTGAAAGTAGGTTAAAAGGTGTAATGTTAAAGCGTGATATTTTAACGAAAATTTTGTGGTTTTTTCATAAATATAAAGAAATTAGGGAACCTGAGAACCTAATGTTAAGACACTCCGTTCCCCACTTTCCGCCGAATTGAGGCATTGCGTGCTGAGTGACGGAACTCAACGCCACGCTTTGCCTTGTTACCAAGCCCAGGAGATGAAAATATTAAACTTTTACATTTCCTGGAGTGGGTATCGAATTTTATCAACTTTCTCTACATTTCCATTTTACTTAACTAAGCGTAATATTAAAGAATAATTAAAGAATCCAAAACAAATAAATTTATTTAAGTGAATATTACTAGTGTCCCAGTAATTGCGTTAATAACGCAGTACGTAGTGACGTATATGTCCTTTATATCAACATGGATGTCAAACCATGGCGGTGTGTGTAACATTTATTTTATGAATTTAATATTCTTTTTATGCATTATTTAAAAAATATATTATTATTCTGCACTCATCTATATAAACTATAAGTGTGCCAAGTTTCATGCTCCTCGTTCCGCGTAATTTTCGTAAAAAGGGATCCAAACTTTTTGCTTTACATATTTATAGATTTAATACTTACTTATCTCTCTGTCTTTAAAGATATCGGAAAGAAAAAGATAAAAGATAGTTGCCATCTGTAATTATGAGAGCAATTCCGAACACTAATTGTTAGCTTTGTGCGGGCAAATTGATGAAAGCCACAATTTCCTTTCACGCCAGACTTTAAATTCTCAGTTACTTGGTAGGTTTGTCATTTCTTGGAACGCTGACTTGACTATTCTGTTTTAACCGATTTCAAAGAAAGGGGGTTCCCAATTGGGCTGTGTTTTTTGTGTGTTACCATATTACATTTTTACTGGGTGAACCGATTTTAATGATTCTTTTGTTATATGATAGCTAATGCGTTTGTGGTCCCATTTAAATTTACTTTAGATCTGACGAGCAGTTTTTGGGTTATTCGTAATAAGAATACTTTTTAGTGCATTTTATATGAACACAGTTTTTTGCTATAGATTGGTTATTACACGAGGTTTTCTCTATGAAAAAAGGAGTAACTTTTTCTTTCCATTTCTAAATTTAATGAACAGAATAACTAACTCGATTACTAAGTAGTTAGCAACACGCATCCAACTATGTAACCTATTATATAGTGCACTTATTATTCATCCGGGTAGTACGGGGTTTGATTTCCCCGAGGACTGTTGATACTTCCGCTAGCCTACCTAAATAATACATACTATTTTGTACTATACTAGTTATATCCTGCTGCTTCCTTTGCGTGCGTACGATAATGCACCTAAAAGTACATTTATTACGAATACCTCAAAAATTACTCATCTGAATTTAAATGAGACCACATGAGAAGCATTAGCTATTATGTGAAAAAAGAATCACCAAAATTGGTACACCCAGTAAATGGTTATGCAGCTAAAATACAGTCACAATACATATTTGAGAAAGTCATTGTTTTTTTCTTTCATGTATTTTATAATTTTGAATGGTTGTGTGTTTGTATGTTTTATTAAGGAGCTTCACATTTGTCCTTATAGCAGTATAGGGTAGCCATAAAGACACTCCATTTCCCGCTTTGTGGTAGAAATCTCTCGTTTTCTTCTTTAAAAGCAGAACTCAACGCCTTGCTTGCAACTTAATGCTTTGTCTTAGCAGAGCAGGCAAATTAACATAATTTAAATATGTTCATTCCTCCGAGTGGAAATCAAACCATTACATTTACAATAATTGTCTTGCGATGGTCATTATAAGGACCATTATCCATATTTGCTTGATTTTTAAAATGTTTATTTTATATGTTTTAATATGGCAAAGGTATTTAAATATGTTCATTTTCTTGATCTAATTAGATAAAACACGGCGTGGAATTCCACCACTCTACTTGCAATGTTCAATTGGGAGATAAGCGGAGAGCAGAGTGTGATGACACTATGGTACTGTCTACTCCGCAAAGTATATGGATACTATAAGTGAAGATAAAAAAGAAAAAGTTACTATGAATATTTTGTCATCAAAATCTCATTAAACTCCATGAAGTAATTTTGTCACACATAATTAAGGTTTTAACAGAAGAGGATAACCGACTTCAAGGATTCACTAAATAAATGCATTAAGAATAGACATGTTACCGATTTCAAAAAAAGGAGAAGGTTTCCAATTTGACTGTATTTTTTATGTGTTTTCATAACCAAGCAAAGCGCGGCGTTGAGTTCCGCCACTCAGCACGCATTGCCTCAATCCGGCGGAAAGTGGGAAACGGAATTATTGAAAGAGAACGGAGTGTCTTAATATTAGGTTCTCAGATCCCTCTGCCTACCCTTCTACATGCGGGATACAGCGTGAAGCTAGCAATAATACATATTAAATGAAAAACTATTGAAATTCCATACTATAACTCTACTAAAACCAGAATAACATCAGCGAAATGCAAAACAGTTGGACTCCCGATAACTTTGTTTGTCCACGATCCAGATATTGAATTTATTCGTGTTTTATTTTGTTTTAATGAATGCATGAAATTTTAAAGTTTAACTTTACGCTTAAATAAAAACTTTATAAATGTTATTGTCAAGGGTTTTTGTGCTTATTTAAATAATTTGTAATATTTATTCCGCTGGTCGTCACGGGTTTTTTACTCTGAAGAGTATTTTTTGAGCTATATTAGCTTCACACTGTATCCCGAACATAGCATGGTAGGCAGAGGGAACCTGAGGAATTAATACGAGAAGGAAAAGATTTGGACACGTCGTTTAAAGATAATTATACTACCGTAAGAGTAAATATGATCTGCTTACTGAAAGTCGTAGACTATGGATGATATATTTTAAACACGTGGCGTTGAGTTCCGCCACTGAGCGCGCTATGCCTCTATTCGGCGGAAAGTGGGGAAAGGAGTGTCTTAACACTAGGTTCCCTCTGCCTACCGTGCTATATGCAGGATACAGCATGAAGCTATGAATAAATGAATGAAATAATAATATAAAAGTGTCCTGTATGTGGTAAGCGGAAAACGAAGTGTCTAGACACTAGGTTCTTTCTACCAACAACAAAAACATACAAAATCAGTGAAACTGTTGCTTTTCATGTGTCCATAAGTAGAATTCATAACCATAAATACCATTTTCAGACTTCCACTTTCCTCTGTTTCTGTACACGTTTTTCAATCTCTTAACGTCAACTTATCTCAATACCTTAAGCTTATAATTAAATGGCGGTTCCAATAACGATCACCCATCCTAACCGCAGGCACTTCCTGTATTAACACTTTAAAGAGCATCGTATTTTAAAGCTGTTGATACTCCGGACGTTTTTGTTATCATCAAACTGATTTTTGAACCTTTATCCTACTTAAGATTTGTTTCATGATTTTGTTATTGTATAATTTAGGCTTATTACTTTAAGTAATAATTTCCAAACAATCTATTATTCCTTCCTTATTATAAATGTGAATGTAAGTTTGTTTGTTACGCTTTCACGCCAACTACTCAACAGTTTATCATGAAACTTTGTACACATATTCTTAGAGGTCTCAAAAGAACAAGAATAATTTTAAAAATATATTTTGGCAGACATAATTAGTTAAAGAATTAAAAATCTATGTAAGTACATAGAGTAATTTGAAGGCTTTCACTTGAAAGCCTTCAAATTACCACATATAAGCACTATACCATATGTAGTATGGACTGCCATTGACCACAGCCACCATAGCTTTTTTATAAAGCGATTGTGTTACTGAGCGATTGACAGACAAAATACAGGCGAAACTACTGGACGTAGAAAGCCTCGGGGAGTGTAGGAGAGCACTAAAAGAGGATTTCTATAAAATTCCAACAAAAACGAAAAAAAGCGAAGTACACGCAACCGAAGTTGCAGAATAAAACTAGTTGATAATATTACGTACAAACATTCAAAGTTGTCTTATTTTAGCTTTTGAAGGTCAAAATTCAATTGTGGCTTATAATGACAATGATATTAGATTAATTCATTCTCTATTTATGTATCCTACTAATATTATAATTTTGAAAGTTTGTAAAGATGGATGTTTGTTACTTCACGCAAAAACTACTGAACCGATCGAGATGAAACTTTACAGTAATATAGCTTATAAATCAGAATAAGACAAAGGTTATTTATAAAGATTTTGTGCAATTTGACCGTAATACAACGAATGACTGAATGTGAAGAGCTCTTTGCTTACTTTACTATGCAAAAACAAAAAAAAATTATACAATAAACTATTACACAGAAAACTGTAGTTGAAACTTGCGTACGTATTTTTTTTTAAATAATATTTGTTTTTTTATTTTCCTTTTCTATTGCCTCGACGAGTTGATGACACGAAAAGACCCTTGAAAATACATTTTATTTGAAAACACAGCATTTTTGAAGTACCATCCGTATATATTTTTTAACTTTTCCTACATAAAACCGGTATATAAACAATTATGACAAGCAAGTATTGAAACTGGCTAGTCGTGTGTGAAATCACGCCAGAAGCGGTGCACCTCAAAAAGCAAAATTATTACGAATAACTCAAAACTACTTGTTAGATCTTAAATCTCTAATTTAAATATCATATAAAAAGAGAATCATCAAAATTGTTTCACCCTGTAATACGTTTTTGCATACATAAAAACACAATGATAATCTATAAGCACTTCAACTCATGAGATACTTTAATGACACCTCAGTTAAATTATTATACTAAGTATATACATACATAGCTTCACGCTGTAACCCGTACTTAGGCAATCTCTGTTAACCCTAAAACGCGCGGCGCCGAATCGAGTGGCATTGTGTGCTGAGTGGTGCAAAACTCAACGCCGCGCTTCCTTAGTTACTCAAACACAATTTTTTCTACCGGAAAAGTTGCCTAGCAAAAATCAAATATCTTTATGCTAAAATGTGAGACAATATTCTAAATATATAGAAATAGAAAATTACCCATTTAATGAGGCCTCTCTCTATAATTGACAAACATACTAAAAATAATCTATAATGAAAAAAAAAAAAAATCCATTAAAAAAACAACAACATTAAAATCTTAAAATTATAAATAAATATATATAATACTAAATCTTCCATGATCTATCATCATTTCTGTAAATAATAGATAGTACCTGGAAAATGGATTGCCTACTGATATCGTGACGCTTCTACCATTGCAATCTTTAAGCTGACGCAAAAGTGTATCTGTAGGAAATAGAGATTTAATGAAGAAAATCATAGCTAGTGTGCTACGAACAAGGAAAAGTGAACCCAAGTTGTATACGAATTCATTTGGATGTGGCAAATATTTCACATTTTGATGTGACGCCTTATAAGTTAAATCCAAGGTTTACCGTGGTCACTAGAAAAAGGCATGACGCTGATGTCATCATGCCCATTCCATGCCGCTCAAAATTCCGCACTGTATGGTGTGAGCCACATACACTTTACGCATGATGGATCTGAAGTGTGTGCTATTTTATCCTCGAATAAATATAAGTATTAATCTTAACACGTTTACTCACTGAATAAACGTACCAAAAGGCAAAGGTGCAGAAATGAAATATAATTGGTGTTTAAAATAATCTCAAAGATATCGAATCAGTATTACTAATGTATTTTAATTACTTAATTCAAATTCCACTTGATCTAGGAATTTCCTTACATGACATTACTGCTGAATGCCTCAAAAACGGCCCATTATCATTTTTCTACAGTCATTAATTTCTTCCCTCAAAGCGAGGCAATGCAGAGGATAATCTAGAACAAGATGGGGCCTTTCCATTTCCTCTCCATTTCCTGAATTCCATAATCGAGACATTATGGTTTGATGGAGAATCTCAACAATCGTCTTTGGTCTCTCCAGGGCGGGGAAATGGTACCAAAAATTCTTTATTTGACTTTTGACCATAATCCGTATGGAAAAATCCTTCATAAAATTGTGTTTCTAGTCGACATTGTTCCATCTGTGCCAGGATAAGTTTAGCTAAAAACAGTTGATGCCGTCGTCAGATATTGTTTAGTATCCTCAATAATATAATAATACCATATCCAATATTTTCTAACAGCATACGAGAGCTGATTTGATCGTCTTGCAATTCTGAGCTCACAAATTGTCATCGCGGGCTGGGCCCTCTTCAAATTCAATGTTTGTAGTATTTAATAAGCAATAGAGAGCTTTGCATGTTTTTAAAAGCTTAGCTTCTAATCGATATAATTCACGCTTTACGTTTTCATCCCGCATAGCAGGGAGAGTTTAAGGCCATTTTTCGATATAACATGCAGAATTTAACAAATTATATCGAAAGTCATATATAATCAAAATAAAAATATAAAATCAATTCCATCATGCGGTGCACCGTGACACCCATTCGCTGTAAAAGCATCGTTCCTGCACAGAGCTCGCCGCACTCGTGAAAACATGGCTTGGAATTTCGTCGCTTAACACACGCGCCATTATTGCTAGTCCCCTGAATTCAGGCGAAATCGGAGATCAGAGAGCTGACAAATAATGGCCCCTGATTATTATGATGTCGCCGTATCACTCTCAAATTAAGTATCAATATTGTATTTAAAAAAAAAAAAAAAAACAAAATTTTAAACCATAGTTTGGGAATATCTGCTATGGATGCAACAAAGGCCCGGTACGGACGACCATATGGAGGGTAGGAATACTGTGGAACAAGAGTTTAGCTATGATACCAGTTGATTGCGGGTCACCTCGATTAGCGGCTATTATGATTGACAATAACGTCATCATATTTAGCGTATACATGCCAACAGAATGCAATTGTAATTTGGAGGACTTCACGGAGTGCCTGGGAAAAATTGCCTCGATTATCGAAGAGAAACAATGCTCCAATTGCATAATAATGGGTGACTTTAATGCTGATCCAAGCAGGCTTTTTGGAAAAGAGCTGTTACGTTTTGCTTCGGAAAATGACCTTGTTTGCGCGGATATAGAAACCCTGCCAAGTAATACGTATACTTTTTTAAGCGACGCGCATAATACGACGTCTTGGCTTGACCATTGTGTTATATCTCTCGGTATAAAAGAAAAAATTATAAGCATTGAGGTGGACTATTGTATCGACTGGACGGATCACAAAAGTATTACAGTCTCTCTTAATGCACTTACGCTGAATCATACCTCTGACATCATAAGTGACTTAGCCACGAATTCTAGGACATGGAAGCCAAGATGCCATCGGGAGATCACTCTTTACTCGAGTATAGTAAGGGATGAGTTGTTAAATATGGAGCCAATCAACCTAACTATATTAAAAAATCTACCAAAAGGTGAGGCTTTCAAGGCTATAGATAATAATTATAATAAAATAATTCAAATATTACAGAAAACTGCACTACAAGTTTTTAATAGGAAAATGACAACAGAACAGACCAGGTAGACGTCGTGTTGCTGAATGGAATGACAAACTAATGGATGCCTACCAGTCATCTAAGGAGGCTTATATTAACTGGTTGGCCAGTGGAAGACCTTCATCGGGTCCAGTAGCTGAACAGAGAACAATAACAAAGAAATTATTTAAGAAAAAATTTAAATTATGCGTAAGGGATTCAGAGCAAACAAAAGCTGACAAAATAGCTAGGTGTCTGACGCATAAAAACTTTAGTAATTTTTGGATGGAAACTGGAAAGTCGATGAAATTACTTAAGAACAGAATATCAACCGATATAGAAGGGGTAACAAATGCTAAAGAGATTGCTAACTTATTTGCCAACCACTTTGGGTATATATCCACCACATCTAAAGTCACTAATACACAGATTTGTGATGCTGAAGTATGTATCTCAGGTAAAGATGTAGAACGCATTCTATTACAGGAGCCCAAAAATAAATCACCTGGACACGATGGTCTTGTTCCTGAGCATCTCATGTGGGCTGGCCCTCGAATTACTGTCCTCCTCGCCGCGCTGTTTAATGCAATGTTGTTCTCTGGTTACATGCCTACCGACCTTACAAAAACTATTGTTATGCCTATCTTAAAAAGTCAGCAACTCGAATGGTCAAGCCTGTCCAGCTACCGACCTATATCATTGGCTACCACTATAGCCAAAATATTTGAAAAAATCATATTGCGCAAAGTAGATAATCTCCTACATACAACTGATAATCAAATGGGATTTAAGCCAGAAACATCTACTGATATGGCTATCTTTACTTTAAAACAAACAGTAGCATACTACACTAATAGAAATACAGCTGTATATGGCTGTTTTCTGGACTTGAGCAAGGCTTTTGATAGAGTGCAACATGATATATTGTGGACTAAACTGCAAGAGAGGAACGTGCCTAATAGCATCATCAATATCCTTAAAGTGTGGTACAAGCAACAAGTCAACGTAGTTAGGTGGAATTCTGAGGTCTCTGTGCCCGCTTACCTGCATATGGGCGTCCGACAAGGTGGAGGGCTTTCACCCGTGCTTTTTAATGTGTACATGGACGGGTTAAGTGAAAAACTAAATAGAACTAATGTAGGTTGCCATATAAATAATGTATGTGTTAATCATATAGCATACGCAGATGATATGGTGCTCCTTGCGCCTAGCATAAGAGCGCTGCGGAGGTTGCTGAAGGAATGTGAGACATATGCGTTATCACATAACATGAAATATAACGATAAAAAAACGCAACTTCTAGTATTCCGTTACGATAAAGGCCCAGAGAAAATTCCACCTGTGAAGCTCAATGGCAATATTATAGAAATTGTCAGCAGGACGAAGTATCTGGGGCACGTCATACGGGACGACCTATCCGACGTGGAGGATATAGACAGGCAGAGAAGAGCAATAGCCATACGTGCAAATATGCTTGCCAGGAGATTTCGACGTTGCAGTGAGAGTGTTAAAAAACTGCTGTTTCAGACTTATTGCACGTGTCTGTATACGTCGGAGTTATGGGTTAAGTATACACAAGTAGCGATAAACGCAATGCGCATTCAATACAACAATGCCTTACGTACACTGTTTGGCCTTCGCAAGGATTGTAGTGCCTCTTCGATGTTCGCTGATAGAGGCATCATTGGATTCTGGGCATTAATGAGGAAGAAAACCGCTAACACCTGGAATCGCTATTTGAGTAGCAAAAACATGCTGGTAGCGGCTACTGTAAACACGAACGTTGCCTATGTAATTTCATATTGGTCGAAACTACATGTAAATCTCCAGGGTTTATGTTAGTGCATAATAGATAAATTAAAATGAATTTATATAGAGATATTGATAATGAATATGAATGATAATTTGTAATTTATTTTATTATTATTATTATTTTTTTTTTATTGAATAATTTTATAATTTTGATAAATAATTTTAAATTTTATTATTGTTAATTTATTATTATTATTATTACTTTATTTTAATTGAATTTATTGTAATGGTTCATAGTTATTGTTCTTAAATTATTGTGTATGTTGTTTCTATTGGAATTATTTGATTCTGGAAATAAAGAATTTTATTATTATTATTATTTTTACATACGTAAACCTCCCTTTGAATAGGGGTCGTAAGGCACGGGCCAAAGCCAAGTGCAACGAAATAATATAATAAATATTACAAAATATCGTTATTTAAAAATTTACGTGTTAGCCGGCAGGTGTTAAGGATTACGGCTTTTTGTATTAGTAGGTATGTTAGTGGGTTTATGTTGAGTGTTTTAAGGCTAGTATGTAACGACTTTGGTATTACTCCTGTAGCAGAAATAATGATTGTTACTGTACGGATGAGATCAAGTTTCCACTGTCTTTTCATCTCTATGGAAAGTTCTACATATTTTGCAATTTTTTCGGTGTGGGTATTGTTAAGGTTATGTGTGTTGCATACGGCGATATCTACGATGTAAACGGTTTTATTTTGCTTGTCTAGTAAGGTGATGTCAGGTCTATTGTTATATATGGTTTTATCTGTAATTATAGTTCGATCCCAGTACAGTTTACATTCAGAATTTTCTAATACTGCGTCCGGTTTGTATTTGTAATATGGTTTCTTTTCTTTGATGAGTTTATAATGCAGTGCTAAGTTCTGATGTATTATTGCGGCTACTTGATCGTGGCGATGTTTGTAGTCTGTCTGGGCTATGGATCTACATGCACCAGTAATGTGTTGGATAGTTTCAGAAGCGCTGTGACAACGTCTGCAAGAGTCAGAATAATTTGGCCTATGGATTATAAATTTTTGATAATTTGCAGTGTCAATAACTTGATCCTGAATGGCAATCATAAATCCCTCGGTTTCCGGAAAAAGTTCGCCTCGCTGCAGCCAGGCGTTCGACGCTTTTATGTCGACATGTGGTTGCTGCAGATCTAGTCGATGTCTTCCGTGTAAGGCTTTAGCTTGCCACGCTCCTATCTTGTCTTTGTTACTTGTAATGTTTTGATTAGTTTGTGTATCTGAAGAGTGTAGGTTAAGGGGTGTGTAGTTTTTGTCAGAAAATACTATTAGCTTGTGCAATTGAGATATTTGAGATTTGTTGTAAAAGAATTTTCTTAAGTTACTGATCTGGTTGTTGTGTAGATTTTGTATATCAATGAGCTGTCGTCCACCTTCATCTCTCGGTAAAGTCAATCTTTGCACACAAGATCTTGGATGGTGCTTGCGGGACGCAGTCATGGTGGTATTGATCAATCGCTGTACTTTTTGGATGTCTGATTTTGACCATTTTATAATTCCAAATGAATATGTGAGGATAGGGATAGCAAATGCATTTATCGATTTTATCAGGTTGCGTGATGTTAGTTGAGTTTTGGTGAGTGCATTGAGTCGATGTTTGAATTTTTTAATCAAATCTGTTTTTGTCTGTTTTTGATTTACTTGGTGTGACTGTTGAAAACCTAAATACTTGTAAGTGCTATCTCGGTCTAGTGGTTCTATTGTTTGTCCTGTTGTTAATGTGTAATCATGACCTTCGATAAATTTTCCCTTACGTATGGTGAATGTTTTACATTTATCAATTCCAAATGACATCTTTATATCATCTGAAAATTTTTGTGTGAGGTTTGCTAGGCTATGTAGTGATGATATGTTATTGCTGTATAATTTAATGTCATCCATGTACATGAGGTGTGTGAGTTTCATGGGTTGTGTTTCAGGTGAAGCTATTGGCAGTCCGCTATCGGTTTTATTGAGAAGGCTAGAGAGGGGGTTTAGAGCGAGGCAAAACCAGAGAGGACTTAGAGCATCTCCCTGAAATATGCCTCTTTTAATTTTAATAGTGTCGGTTTCTAATGATTTGCTTACTTTTAGTTTAGTTTGCCATTGTTGCATTACATTGTTTAGGAAATTTATTAATACCGGGTGAATTTTATAATGTTCAAGTACGTAGGAAAGCCAGCTGTGGGGTACGGAGTCGAATGCTTTCTGGTAGTCGATGTATAAGGTACACAAGTCGGCTTTGTTTGCAGTATTGTGTCGCATAGCTATTGCATCTATTAAAAGTTGTTCTTTGCAGCCTTGGCTGGATTTACGGCATCCTTTTTGTTCCTCAGCGAGTATTTTATTGTCGTCTAAGTGTTTGTACATTACTTGGGATATGCAAGCAGTAATAATTTTGTATATGGTTTGCAAACATGTGATGGGTCTATATGTTGCAGGATTTGTGTAATCAGTGTCTTTAGGAATCATGTAAGTTACGCCTTGTGTTATAAATTCTGGTAGTGTGTGGGGAAATTTAATAAAGTAATTTAAATGGTTGTATAGTGAGGAGTGTAGAGAAGTGAGTTTTTTGTAATAAAAATTGTGAATTTTGTCGGTGCCAGGAGTTTTCCAATTTTGTATATTCTTTAACACGTTACTAAAAGTCTCTATTGTAATATATTCAAAAGGCATTTCCAATATTCCATCTACGTTGTGTTTATCTGTTGCTATCCACGTTGCGTCCTTATTATGTTGTACCGGTTGAGACCAAATGTTTGACCAAAATTCGTGTAATTGCTCTGGTGTGGGTGTTGGGTTATTGGGTAAATTATTTTGTGGGTTTCGGGTATTAGTTGTGTTTGTGGCTAGATTTCTATAGAATTGTTTCTCGTTATTAGAAAACTGAGCATTTTGTTGTTTTCTTTGAGTACATTGTAGGTATCTACGTCGTCGGCTCGTTACTGCATTCATTTTCTGTTTTAAGCTATCTAAAAATTGACTGTCAGTTGTGTTTGGTTCTTCATAACTAGAGTGTATAATATGATTATGTTTAATTCGTCTTACATGATTAATTACTCCTAGGCTTCTATTACCCTGTATATATTGTGTCAGTCGTCCTATATCCTTACGTAATTTTTCAATTTTCCTGTCTAACCTCTTCTGCCAGCTTGGTCTTCTATCATAAATTCGGTCTCGTTGTTGTAGTTGTAGTGTTTCGCTCTGTTCTTTGATTTTTGCGCCATTACATACTGCTGCGGTGTACGCTGCACTATATACAATTGTATGAGTTTTTATAAAATCATTAGTGCTGGAGTTATATTTAGGTATAATTTCATTATTTATGTATGAGATTATATAAGCAAACTTTTTTGATGTTTTCTGCTTTGGTATATATGGTCTTTCTGTAGGGTTAGTATTTAAGTATTTATTGTAAGTATCTTCAAACGTTGTCACTATTTTGATGTTTAGTGTTTCGTCTGTAGGCTGTGTGGGTTGAGGTATTTCATGTGTCGGTCTAATTGTTATATTACTGCTATTTGGTTTATAAATATTTTCACCTCTATTGTTGATTGCGTGTTGTGTTGTAGATAATGGTGGAGAATTATTTATTATGCTTGTACGTCTTGTGGTAGTATGTGTTGTGTTGTTTTCTGTGATATCGGATTGATTGGGATGTAAAGCTAGTTCTAGAGCTATTTCATCTTTGATTGTCTTAAGTCTTGTTTCGTTTATATATTTATTATTTAAAATTGCTCTTCTCTGATCAGCTATTCTTTGTTCCATTACATGTGACAGAGATGGAAATCGATTAATGAAGTCTAAGTAAAGTTGTTTACGGTAGCCAGTTTTATTTGTATCTAAATTTGTGATTCGGTAATAAGATTTAATTATTGCTTCATTATGCTCACTGGTCCATCTCATCCGAGTTTGTAAGTTAGATGATTGTGCTGGAAAAGCTTTTTGAAGAGTTGTGGTTTGAGAGTGTGTATTTTGCGATACAATACAGCATATTGTATTTTGGAGTTGGTCTAGTTCGGTCCTGACTTCTTGATGAATTCTGTTCACTATATTTTGGGGTAGTAATTTGTTTCGAACTATGGCACGCCGTTGATCTCCTACTCTTTGGCGACTTACTTGCATTTCAGGAAATTTATTGACAAATTTTAGGTGAAGTGGTTCTAAATATGGTATTTTATCTTGGTCTAAGTTTGTTAGTTGAAGGTATGTGCGTAGAATAAATATGTTCATATCTTGTGTCCATCGCCTACGCGTATGGTTGATACTCAACGTGGGTACAGGTTCTTCGCCAATATTGACGTCCTGCACAACATCGTAGAGTGTGGTGAATGTGGATGGAGTGGATGATCTAGTGATGAATGAT
>JAKGSA010002382.1:0-19048 GCA_033558755.1 Philaethria dido
TCTTAAAAATACAAAGTCACCTTACTTTTTGAACACACCTCGTATATATGTATTACATACATACATACTCCTGTTGAAGTCGGTAACAAAACAGCATTTCTATTTGTTTAGACATTAATACATAATTCATTTTATGTTTTGCAAATTAATGGTGAATCGTCCACAAATAGCTTGCTTAGGATAGTGATACTTGCTCATGCCTTGTTAGTTTTATCAGCTCTCTGCCAAATAGCTTCAAAATTACTGAAAATCGCCAAGAATTATGTCAGTTTAAGCTAAAAAAAAGACTTTTTATGACATATTATAAATTATTTAGTTTCTTTCACATACAGAAAAAGTAGTTAGAGATGACCAAGTGTTGTAACATTCCGTTCATCGTATTTATTTTTTTATCAAAATTTTTATCTTCAGCTTCATGCTTTAGCTTTAGATAAAAATATCAATTAATTTGTAACTAATACATAAATAATGCCAATAACCGATTCTCATATTTGTCACACAGATAAATCACTGGCTTAAATTATAATCGTCGTGATAAATCTAAATACCGCTTTGCCGAATTTATTTGAAATGAAAATACGTATGCTTACAGGTCTATTATAAATGTCACATTTTATTTACGAGGCTTTAGTCGATACCAGTCATGTCGTAGAGTTACAAGCATGCGACTGTCAATGCGAGTGGGTGTGGGTTCATTTTTAACCATTAACCAAACATTACCTCCAGGAAATGAAAGTTTTTTTTTTTCTTAGCTTCACACTGTATCCCGCATATAGCAGGGTAGGCAGAGAGATTCCCCACTTTCAGCCGAATTGAGGCATTGCGTACTGAATGGCGGAACTCAACACCGCACTTTGCCTTTACCAAACCCAGGAAATGAAGATACTAAACTTTCACATTTCCTCGAGTGGGACCGAACACACAACCTGTTGCGTTTACAGTCGCACGCTTGTGCCTCTGCACCTCTACTAAATATTGTTTAACATAGGCGTTAAACAATATTTAGTATTTTGATTTCCTTGCTCTGGTGACAAGGCAAAGTGCGGCGTTGAGTTCCGCAACTTAGCACGCATTGCCTCAATTCTGTGGAAAGTGGGCAACTGAAAAATCTTAAGAGAACAGGGTGTTTTAACACTAGATTCTTCCCCTCTTTCTACCCTGCTATGTGCGGGATACAACGTGAAGCTAAAAAAATCATTTTACATGAAAATACATGTCTATCATAAACGTCACATTTTTTTTACGAGGCTATAAATTTGGACCAAATTGAATGTATTGACTTTGAAAGCCGTATAATATTTATTTTTATAAGAAAATTTCTTTCATACTAATATTAAAGGATTCTAAATCAATTTTTATAAAGAAATATTTTATATTAAATGAAGTGCTCTGAATCTATTTGATTTTGGATTTATATAGAATTGAAACGTTTTTATTCTCAGAAATCGGTTACTTATATTTTTTCATTCGTTTCTATTATAATAAATATTTATTGATATAAATAATTGTATAACGCCTGTCGTGGCGCAGAGGCACAAGCGCGCGACTGTAAACGCAACAGGTTGTGGGTTCGATTCCCACTCCAGGAAATGTAAAATTATGTATTTTCATTTCTTGGGTTTGGTAACAAGGCAAAGCGCGGCGTTGAGTTCAGCCACTCAAAACGCAATGCCTCAATTTGGCGGAAAGTGGGGAACAGAAATTTGAAAGAGAATGGAGTGTTTTAACACTAGGTTCTCTGGTTCCCTCTGCTTACCCCGCTATATGCGGGATACAGCGTGAAGTTAAAAGAAAAAAAAAATTAAAGTAGAAAAAAAAAAGTAAGTTAAAGAGTCTTCTGTATTTTTTTTTATACAAAAAAGTAATAAAACCACACAAAGGTACTTTTAATGACAATTTTTAAGACGTAAAATATATATATTTCTTTTTATTTAATTTTTATTTATCAAATAATGTTAATTAAGTTTTAATTTAAAATTCAGGTGCGTAACTGTGAATTATCTGGCCTTAAGGACTTGAATCAAGGAACAGAATATGTTCGTCAGCAGATTGTAAACTACATGAATCACCTCATTGATCTGGGAGTGGCTGGATTCAGGTAAATTATACATTTCTTATTAATATAATGTTTCTAACATTACAGAGTAATTCATTTCATATGTTTTTAACTGGATTCAAAAAGGAGGAGGTTCTCTCTGTATTTTTAGGTATGTTTATGTATAACTTTTTAATGGCTGAACCAATTTTGATAATTCTTTTTTTATATGATAGCTAGTGAGTCTCATTTAAATTAATTTAGATATCACGAGTTTTTTTGGGTTACTCGTATTCATATTAAAATTTAGTGCGTTAAATTTCAAGTTAATTTTCCAATAAATTTAAAGTCTAATGAGTGTTTCAGAAGATTAAGAGTCATTATTTCAATTAATATAATTTTTAAAACAACATATAGGCATATTGTATACACTCCTGTCTATACACAATTGTTAAAATTTTCCTCCAGGGAATAAAATTCTTACGTTAATCACTTAGTTAATTACCTTAATGGTCGAAAACGAACAGCCGAAAGCCGAAACTACTGAGCGTAGTAAGCCGAAACTTGGCATCTAGTCTTTGACAGTACACGGGACACACCTTTACGAAACCAAGATATAGAAAAAACGAGATATTTATTTTTAGCTTCCCGCTGTATCCCGCATATAGCAGGGTAGGCAGAGGGAACCAGAGAACCTAGTGTTAAGACACTCCGTTCCCCACTTTGAATGAAATACTAAATTTGGACCAGGAATGAAAATACTAAATTTTTACGTTTCCTGGAATGGGAATTGAACCCACAACCTGTTGCGTTGACAGTCGCACGCTTGTGCCTCTGCGCCACGACAGGAGTTTTAAACGTTATTTAATTTATGTTTTAAGCGTTACTAATTTATCATATGCATATTTTATTTTTTTTTATTTTATTTTATTGTAAAAGAAAGGAAAAGAAAGTTATAATGTTCGGGTATGTAATACCCAATATCATTAAAATTTGCGGAATGTGGTAAGGTGAATTATTACTAGATGTTTTCATACACCTTACTAAATATACCATAAGACATGTATAAACATAAAAAAATATATTTTTTCACGCATTTTAAGCAAATACAAAGCGTTAGACATGGGTGCTATGTGATGGGGCTTATGGAGTGGGAAAAGTGTCATTTTTTAGGGTTATAATCGGATTTATAAAGATTATAAGGATTCCATCTGACGTTTAAGGAATATATAATTGAGAATAATTAAGATATTAACAAAAACAAAAAGAAAACCGACTTCAAATAAAGTGCACTAAAAAGTGCCGTTATTACGAATAACTCAAAACTACTCGTGAGATCTTAACTAAATTTAAAGGAGGAAAACAGATTCATCAAAAATGTTTCACCTATTATACCTAATTTATATGGTAAAATTACTTATAGATATATTTAAATTTAAATATTACTATTATTATAGTCATCATATTTTATCAACGTAGTAAATAGTTTCGATAAGAAAAACACAATTTTTTTTTTAACTTCACGCTGTATCCCGCATATAGCAGGGTAAGAACCAGAGAATCTAGTGTTAAGACACTCCATTCTCCTTTTACAATTCCGTTCCCCAAACACAAATTAAAATAATATATAAGCATATTAATATTAAAATATATCAATTGTATTCAAAAATATATGTCTCACAGAATTGACGCAGCCAAACACATGTGGCCTGGAGATCTCAGCGTAATCTACAACAGATTGAGGAACTTGAATACTGATCACGGTTTCCCATCCGGTGCTCGTCCCTACGTATACCAAGAAGTCATCGACTTAGGTGGTGAAGCTATTAGCAGGGACGAATATACGCCACTTGCTGCTGTCACTGAGTTCAGATTTGGTCTGGAATTGAGTCGTGCTTTCTCTGGACAAAATCAATTGAGGTATTTATTTTTTTGTGTTATAATTGTATATTTATATCGTTTTCGTTAATTTTCGTCAAGTATCTACATTTGGATCTTTTTATGATAGCTAATTTTTGTTGTTGAATTCCGCTAATTAATACACAATATCTCTAATTTGGGCGGAAAACGAAGAGCGGAGTGTCTTGAGACTGGGTTCTTTCTGTCTACCCTGCTATAAAAACATGCTATAAAAAGCGTGAAGTTGAAAGAATATGAAAAAAAAATGTATGTATGAAAAATAAATGTATATGATAAAATGTAGACAAATACCAAGGACCACGAACAATGCAACCAAGGACCTAGAAAATACAGAACTTTACCACACTAAATATGGAAAACAAAATAATCTTAAACAACAACGATAATCTTAAAACACATACATTAATATCATCTGAACATAATATATATTTTTACCACAGATGGCTTGTAAATTGGGGTCCACAGTGGGGTCTTCTTGCATCAGACGATGCTTTAACCTTCATCGACAATCATGATAACCAAAGAGGCCATGGGGCTGGTGGTAACATTCTTACGTATAAACGATCTAAGCAGTATAAGGGGGCTATCGCATTCATGTTGGCTCATCCGTATGGTGTACCTCAGTTGATGAGCAGCTTCGACTTCCATGATACTGAGGCAGGACCCCCTATGGATAGCAGTGGAAATATTATATCACCTTCTATTAATTCTGTGAGTATAATAAATTTGTATGTTAGAAATTTTGTGCTTATAATTCGTTATTGCTAGTTACTGATAATTAAGATTTTAACAAAACGAAACCAAGTTCAAACAAAAATGGTAAAGTTATAAAATTATTTACGAATACCTCAAAAACTATCTAATATCAAAAAATCTAAAACACTACATGTGAAGCATTTCATTACATGTCGCTTTTCGACTGAAACGACGACCTCGCTTGTTGGGTAACGGAATTCAACACCGCGCTTTGTCGAATTTGCAATAAAAAATACAATATATTTTTTAATGTAGTTCGTTTGTTAGTAAATAAAATAAGATTACTTGGCTAACAGTGGGTGATATTTATGTTGAAATAAATAATTGTGAATACAAAAACACATTAATCCAACAGTTGGTCAGGAGGTGAGTCAGGAGTTGAAAATCTACAAGATACCGTAGTACGCATTTAAAGTATATAACGTAACAATCTCAAAAAACTTTTATTTTTGTATTTTTTATACTAATGCCTTTGTATGAGATCTTAGATGAAAATGTTGTAGCGATACTTTAATTATAATATTTAATTGATTAATGTATTATTTATTAGCCTATAAATTTTATTTTGAGAGGAAAGTAGCGAACGGAGTAAGTCATGCTCTTTTTGATTTATTCATACAAAAATTAACAGAATTTTCATAACACAGGACAATACCGTTAAAACGGCTTGGATATGTGAACGCTAGGTGGCGCACAGATATTCCTCCATTATGTAGCGCAAGTTCCGCAACGTCGCTGGCAACACTGGCATTAACGACTGGTGGGACAACGGAAGCAACCAGATCGCTTTCTGTCGCGGCGGTCAAGGCTTTATTGCTTTTAATAATAATGATAATTGGGACTTGAATCAGAATTTACAGGTAAATAAGCTATTTTTTATTTCAATATAAATAACCTAGTGTTAAGATATTCTATTCTCCAGCGTACTATTTTTCAGACAAGTATATTTGGTGTCTTTTTTGAAACCAGACTACTTACGAAGGGTGCATATAATATATATTTTTTAAATAAAATCATTTACCAGGCCATCGTGGCACAGTGCACAACATATTAATATTAGACGTGGGTTCGATTTCCACTCGAAGGAATGTTTGTATTTAAAATATATTCACTTCTGTACTCTGGTAAAACAAGGCATGACGTTTAGTCCCGTCACTCAATATGCAATGTATCAGTTTGTGCAGAAAGTGGAAAATGGAGTCTAGTTATTTTTTTAAATAATATCCCTTATAATTATAAAGAAAAATAGTTAAGTTAAAAAAAAACTTAACTGAGTTTTGGGATTTAACCCCCAATTTTTGCCTTTACACTCCTTAATTGCATCACTTTTTATACAATACAATATTTTTATAATTATATCTATCTTAATGTAAAATTTAGTATTTTCATTTCTTGGGTTTGGTAACAAGGCAAAGCGCGGCGTTGAGTTCCGCCACTCAACACGCAATGCCTCAATTCAGCGGAAAGTGGGGAACGGAATCGTTAAAAGAGAATGGAGTATCTTAACACTAGGTTCTCTGGTTCCTTCTGCCTACCCTGCTATATGCGGGATACAGCGTGAAGTTGAAAAAAAAAAAAACTATCTTATATCTAAAAATAATATACCGGAAATACATGTACTTGATTGTACACCATACTATTATACTTACGAGTATATCGAAATAACGTGGTCTCATAGCTTGAGGCGTTTTCTTCGAGGCATTCTTTGTATTATGTTAAAAAGAAATATTAGACAGTCCATTTAAGTTATTGTTGTTATTATTCTTATACTATATTTATTAATATTTAAAACTATATTTACACTATTTTCATTTCCTTACTCTGTTAAAACAAAGTGCGGTGTTGAGTTCCGCTACTCAATACGCAATCTCAATTTCAATCGAAAGGGTAGAACAGAATGTATTCCAGACTACTCTCTGCAAGAAAAAGAAATACCAGCGGGTTGCACTCTGGTAGTGCCAGCGGATTTTTCGATTAGGTTACGTATTCTGACACGAATTAACAATTTTTATCCATCACAAAAAGTGGGCAACGCCGCTTAAGAAGTTTTCCCTTCAATAACTGTAATTCTTATATATTTTCAGACATGTCTCCCAGCTGGTTCTTATTGTGATGTCATATCCGGTGAAAAGAGGGACAATTGGTGTACAGGAAAAACTATTACAGTCGGTTCTGATGGTCGCGCTAACATTAATATAGGCGCTAACGATTATGACATGATCCTTGCGATACACAGAGGAAATGAGGTAAGAGGGCCCATTTGAATTACAATTAATTATTTTATATTAATAAATATTATGTGCTGAGTGAAAAAATATATATTTCAATATCAAAACATGCGATAGTAAATTATATACTTACACTGTAGTTGTACAGTGGCCATGATAGCGCCTGACTGTAAACGGCATTGCTTGTGGGATCGACTCCACACTCGGAGGAATGATTATGGTAATACAAAAAACGGCGTTGAGTTCCGCCACTTATAACTTGTCTAATTCGAGAGGAAAGCGGTGAACAAAGTGTCTTGATGTTAGGGTCTCTCTGATTACCCTGCTATGCGGAATGCAGCGTGAAGTCGCTATAGAAATAATTAAAAGATAATTGCATATTTTTATTTGTTTCAGTCACGCCTATAAGAGATTGAGATTGAGACGCAGGAGAATAACCAAATGATCTAAAAACATGAAGATAACTCACACGAAAAATGTTGTAAATATTTTTTTAATAAAATCATTGACCTCAAACAATGGTTTCACTTCTTATGTCCTTTTAGTTATTAAACATATTAGTAAGTTGCTATTATTTAATAACGAAAAGCTTCAGTCAGAAGGCTTTGCCCGCGTGGATGTCGATTTATTGTGACCAATGGTAGCCTACCTTATAAGGGATGAATCTTACAAGTTTCAACCCCTTACTTGCATCTTAAGGGGTAATTTTTAATAAACCATGAAACACAAGTACAATGGAATACTTGCCTTGCTGTGACTGTAAACGCGACAGCTTGTGGGACGATTCCTACCCCAGGAAATATGAGAAGTAAAAATATCATTTCCTGGGTTTGATAACAAGGCAAAGCGTGGCGTTGAGTTCTGCCACTCAGCACACCAATGCCTCAATTCAGCGGAAGAGTGGGAGCAGGTGTCTTAATGAGCGGGATTTCTCAGGGTTCCCTTTGCCTACCCTGCTACTTATGCAGGATACAGTGTGAGAAGGCTGAGTATGTAAATGTAAGTAAGTATTTTCTTTCCCGTTCTGGTAAGAACACTCAACACCTGTCTCTCGAATTCAGACGGAAAGCGGTGAACAGAGTCTTGATACCAAGGTTTACCCTCAGCTTACTTTGCTATGTGATAAAGCGTAAAGGCTTAAGAATAACAATATGTAGGTATGTACCTTATACCTACATATTGTTATTCTTTTTACTAAAATAAAAAAATATAATAAATTAAAAGAAACAAACCGTATACAATTGGGGTTTCCCGTAATCTATGACTACCCCGCTATGGACGAAGTGTGATAAAAAAATCTATATATAAATACGTGAAGCAAGCTTTTGACGCACTTTTTTACGAAAATTACACTTGGACGGAGGAGTATTATTTTTGGCACACTTATAGTTTATATAGAAAGAGAGTGCAGAATGCTATTTTTTTAAATATTATCCTAAAAGTATTAATATTAAATTAACAAAATAAATATTACACACACTACCATGATTTGACATCCATGTTTGCATATAAAGTGATATACGTCACTACGCAATGCGTTATTAACGCGTTTACATTGGACATTATAATTTATAAATGAATGAAATAGCTAAACTTCATGACAAATAACCCGCAAGTAATCTCTTTCCTAATAGAATGTATTTCTAAGCGAGAACGTTTGACTATCTAAGAAGTAAATTACGATCTCTCAAATCAATCGACTGACTTCTGAAAGTTGGAAGGTAAGATTTGTTGGGCAAGTTCTAGACTTTGGCAGATTGTTTGACTGTTGGAACGTTATTTGACACTGTTTGGTAATTACTTTAACACAGAGATTTACTAAACAAACTCTTTCCCGTAATCTATGACTACCCCGCTATGGACGAAGTGTGATAAAAAAATCTATATATAAATACGTGAAGCAAAAACTTTGTACCCCTTTTTACGAAAATTACGCGGACGGAGGAGTATTATTTTTGGCACACTTATAGTTTATATAGAGAAGGAGTGCAGAATGCTATTTTTTTTAAATATTATCTAAAAAGTATATTAAATTAACAAAATAAATATTACACACACTACCATGATTTGACATCCATGTTTATATAAAGTGACATATACGTCACTACGCAATGCGTTATTAACGCGTTTACGTGGACATTATAATTTATAAATGAATGAAATAGCTAAACTTCATGACAAATAACCCACCCAATAATCTCTAATAGAATGTATTTCTAAGCGAGAACGTTTTGACTATCTAAGTAAATTACGATCTCGCAAATCAATGGTTGCTTACAAAGTTAAATTGCGTTGTTGAACTAAGTTCTAGACTTGGCAGATTGTTTGACTGTTGGAACGTTATTTGACACTGTTTGGTAATTCTTTAACACAAAAGTTACTAAACAAACTCGAAACTCTACATAATATTATTAGAAATTCTTTTAGCTAAGACTCAAATTCACCAGATATTATATTTCATTTCAAATTCTTTGTGAAACTTCTATCATAAAAAACTTGAAGCTCGTGGTCATATTCGATGTTAAGATACACACAATGTACATATGTATGCATATATTGTAGTAAAAATAAGTCATTGCTATTTTTTACGTACGGAACATAGAAGTTAACGGAACAAACTGAGTTTCTCCTAGCATACACTTCAATAGAAACGAGAAGCTGAAAAAAAAACGAAAATATTTACACATTTGTTTAACGTTTTATGCTAACGTAGAATAGAAAATCGATTATAAACCTCCCAACCTATATTACTATTTTTAATTTTTTAGATCAAATATATCTATAGGCTCTCTACTTTCCCTATATAGCGAAATATTGCATATATGCATATGCCGGCTTGAACACGATTATTTCATAATCGACAACTCTGAGTAGAATTCTAAGTTTTAACTTAAGTGAAAAAGGCAATTTGAATAAAAAAAAACCTGAAGACCTAGTGTTAAGACACTCACTTCTATTAACATTTCCGTTCCCTAGTTTACGCCAAATTGAGGCATTACGTGCTGACGGAACTCAACGCTGTGTTTTGCCTTTTAATCAGAGCATGGTAAAAATAAAAATAGTAAATAAATAAAAATATTACGAAGCAAAAGCCACAGTATAAGTGTAGTTAAATAAAGCATGATATATTACACCCCAAAGCAGTTAGCCGTTACGTTGGCGACATGAGATTTGTCTCTTAAGGGTTCATGTCCCGACCCCTAATCTATAACGGCCGGGCCCAAGTTAACAAGCCTTGATTAACCCCCTGTCTTTGAAGACGCTATTGTCTTTTAGCTTTGAAGACGTTATTTTTTTTATTCTTCTCGTAACAGCTAATTTCATAACACGATCTTCGTCGCCCCTGTTAATGTATCCACATTTAATGTTATCTATGTTACTAATATATGTATTCAATGGTAAGTATGGAATGTTTAGAAACGGATAGACTGATAACGCTAAGACGGCTTACATACAATAAAGTTGACAACAATATCATATGAATATATATTTTTTCGTCACTTTTCATACATATTTCTATTAATACTTAATTAGCTTCGCTCTTTATCTCTAGAGGGGTAGTCAGAGAGAACGAAGCGGCAAACGCTATGGTCCCTGCATACTTCTTTAGCCTTCTTATTAACATCCTTATGAATGCCCTCTTCCACAGCTATTAACCTCTTCATACATAGCTTTTAAGGGGTCCTCATGCTTTTTACGTGACCTTCCTCCAGTATCATTCACATTGTGTTCTTGAAGATCAACCGAGGTGTCCCCCTACCTCTCTTGCCGCTTATAATTTATAGGATTAATTTTAAAATTCATGTTTGAATTTTTTTGTAGCTTCACGCTGTATCCCGCATAGGCAGAAGGAAACCTGAGAACCTAGCGTTAAGACACTCTTCTCTTTCAACAATTCCGTTCCTCACTTTCCGACGGATTGAGTGTGTGCTGAGTAGCGGAACTCAACGCCGCGCTTGGCCTTGTTACCAGACCCAGTAAAATTCAAATACTAAATCTTATTCAGAATTTTCATTTACTGGAGTGGAAATCGAACCCACAACCTGTCGCTATTACAGTTGCACGACTTTTTTATAATTAATATTGTTATCACTTTTTAACCAACTCTAAAAAAGTAGGAGCCTATCTATTCGACTGTAGCTTTTTTATGCATATAACAGCATAACTCGAAGTCAATTTACTTTTTTGTTAAAATTTTAGTACTAGTGGCCCCGGTGACGCGTTAACAACGCTTTCTCTTTAGCAATGTATGTATATGTCACTTTATATATACGTGGATGTCAAACCACGGTGGTGTGTATATCATATTTCTTTCAATTTAATTCATCATATTGAAAACATAATAAATCACACTTAGCTCTGACTAACCGTTCATAATGTATTAAAAATAGTATTTGTTTTCGTTTACGACTTAAAAGGTTTTAAGCTAAAACGTCCATTACGTGTCATATTAGCAGGCAACGAGTGTGGCATCTAAAGTTCTAGTTTAGTTCTTCTGTTTTTAACTTCTTGCTAAATAAAGTGGAATAAATGTGAATAGAATCTATACAAATATATTCTATTTCTAAGAAAAATAAACGCAGCACGAATTTATGTATTAAAAATTAAGATTTCAACGAAAAATAACGATTTAAACTATTTTCTTTTAAAAAACTCTAAAAGTACTTGTAAGATGTTAACTAAATTTTATCAGGAGCATATCAAAAGCTATCATATAAAAAAAAATCATCAACATTGGTTCACTTATTAAAAAGTTATACGGCAACACACATAAAATACAGACGACTTGAGAACGTCCTTTTTAAGTCGGTGAAAAGCAATATTTTAAAATATTTTTTTTAGCAGGCTAGACAGAGAGAACCTCAGGACCTAGTGTTAAGACACTCCGTTCGATTTCAACAATTTCGTTCCCCACTATCCGCCGAATTGAGGCAATGCGTGCTGAGTGGCGGAACTCAACGCCGCGCTTTATCTTGTTACCAAACCCAGGAAATGAAAATACTCAACTCTACACTTCCTGGAGTGGGTATCGAACCCAAACCTGCCGCGTTTACATTCGCACGCTTGTGCCACTTTGCCACGACAGGCGCTATAATATATATTATATGGTTATAATTTATCTGAAAATATATAACTTAAGTTTAAATTTCTATTTTATTTTTTAGTTTTTTTAACTTCACGCTGTAACCCGCATATAGCAAGGTAGGCAGAGGGAATCAGAGAACGTAGTGTTAAGACATTCCATTCTCTTTCAGCAATTCCGTTCCTCACTTTTTGCCGAATTGAGGCAATGCGTGCTGAGGGGCGGAACTCGATGCCGCACTTTCTTGTTACCAAACCCAGGAAATGAAAATACTCAACTCTACACTTCCTGGAGTGGGTATCGAACCCATAACCTGTCGCGTTTACAATCGCACGCTTGTGCCACTGTGCCACGACAGACGCTATAATATATATTATATGGTTATAATTTATCTGAAAATATATAACTTAAGTTTAAATCTTGCTATTAAGTAACATTGGCTTTAGCAATAATACAACAATACATAGTTACGATAGCAAAGTTACTCCAAAACTAACCCGTAATTACTGTAGTTAAGGACAAAGAGGTGAATACAAAGCTTGATAAATTATGTCGCATCATCATATAGATCATTAATTTACTAAAACCCACACATCATCACGTCCGTTGCCCAAATACTAGTTGGAATATCATTCATCATATATTAAAACGCTTTTGAACACGATTTTCATTCACTTTACATGTAAATTAATTCATAATTATGAGTTAGTATTATAAATAATAACATAGGATTTGTTTAATTTTGCGCTATATCCTGCACATTACAGGGTAGGTAGAGGGTACCTAGTGCTAAGACACTCCGTTCTATTAAGGTTTCAGTTCCACAATTTCCGCAGAATTCATTTCGAATTTCGCTTTCTTTTAAATTAAAAACAAAATATGTGTATGTATTAATTTGTAATTCAGAATTCATATTTATTTTAAACCTTCACGCCTTTTCCCGCTTAGAATGGTAGCGAGAGAGAATCTAGGGTCAAGACGTTCCGTTCTTCATTTTTCTGCCCAAACTTGTAATATTGCGTGTTGGATGGCGGGATACAACGACTTAATTAATACGATTAAATGAAAAATATTATATCTTCAGATAAACATTCATTTCATTTAAACATCGCGGAAATTGCATCGGAAACGTACTTAATTTTTTAATATTTGATATTTTTTTGACAATGCAGAGAAAATAGAAACAAAACTTTGGCTACAATCCGCTTAGTCTAATGATTTTTATTAGATTTACAATTATATTATACTTCACGCTGTTTACCCGCAAATAGCAGGGTAGGCGGAGGGAACCAGAGAACCTAGTGTTAAGACACTCCATTCTCTTCCAAAATTTTCGTTCCCCACTTTCCGCCAAATTGAGGCAATGCGTGTTGAGTGGCGGAACTCAACGAGACAAGAAATGAAAATACTAAATTTTACATTTCCTGGAGTAAGAATCGAACCCATCGCGTTTGTGCCTCTGCGCCACGACAGGCGTTGTCATACCATATTTATATTATCATATCATAAATAAAATAAGCATCATTAGAAAACTTCAGTCTAGACTTGATATTTCCTATGTAACTTACTGATGAAATTAATATTGAATAAATAGTCTAACTTAAAAAAAAAATGAATTTACTGGGTAACATGAACATAACTATATAAATTATTCAGCGGACATAGAAATAAGCAATATACATATATTTTTATATCCAGTCCACTTTGTTTGACGAACGTGTCACGGTGACGAGAATCGGTATTCATAAAACACACTATCGCTGGACGTTTTCATTTAACAACAACTTAGTGTGGACCTTTCTGTATAGATGATGTATTTTATACTGGAAATTAAAAAAGTTTCTAAATTTTTAGCTTTTAAGTTACTTTTTAAATATGGCTCTTATAAGGAAGTGACCTTTTCTACACGTTTTTAAAACTTCGGTGTTAAATTTTGATAAAAATTTTACTGTATTTATAATATTATGAGATTTATATGTGTTATAAAACTTTTTTTTTTCTATCGTGAGGAAATCCGTTACGAATACCCGCCGGTTAGGGACTCGGATGGGTTATGTGGGATTCTGGAACGACAGATGTCGTCCGTATACCACTAAAGCATCACTGTGCTCCTTTTCTACCGCCACAGGTCAAGACCGTTATAAAACTTATATAATAAAAATAATTAAGTTTTTTTTTTAACTTCACGTTGTATTCCGCATATAGCGGGGTAGGCAGAGGGAACCAGAGAACCTAGTGTTAAGACACTATATTCTCTTTCAACATTTCCGTTCCCCACTTTCCGCCGAATTGGGAATATTTAATATAATAAGTATGAGGTATCTAAAGCAAAAGAGAATATTAAAGATATACATAGCAAGTTAGCATTAATATCACAGATTGAGTCGTTTGATGTCCTCATATGCAGACATCAATATTCACAGAATGTGATACTTCATTAAACGACAAAGTTAATATCGCTCCAATGAATAGCTCTGATACAGTCTAGACTTCAGAATATCCGTCATTTGGTATAATATTACAAAGTTCCTTCAAGCTAGCAAATGCAAATGTGCAACAATTTGGTGGTCGAGTGAACATCTCAGATGAAATAAAGTAAAATGCTTTTAGTTGTGATCGTTTGTCATAATACATACATTCAAACTTTACTTATCTTTGTAAAACATGTTGTTTGAATTTAAATTTAATTTTAAAATGTCTTTCTTCATTTCTTTTTATAATGGATAGCAGATATTGTTAAAGAACATCATTTTGTTAGGTGGTAGGAGGTTCGTCCTCCGACTGGCTCGCGACCACTATCATGTCAAAGACGAACCGCCAAATATCTAATGATGTGTTCCGGTTCGATGGCATGTAAGCCAGATTTTCCCCTTTCCCACCCATCCTTTCCCCAAAATGTGGTGGTTCCGATAGTGAACTACTACATTGTCCCCCCTTCCATCAGTATCCTCTAGGTGGGCAACGCATCTACAACATCTCCGGTGTTGTAGATGTCTATGGGCGAAGGTAACCACTTACCATCAGGTGGTCCTTCTGCTCGTTTGCCGTCCGTTATCAATAAAAAAAAAAAAAGAAAAAAAAAAATTTGAAATAATTACTTTAAAATTATGAATGCTAATTTTGAAACACTTTGAACATAAGAACTGGATATGGACACGTTTAGAATTAATTTATATGCGGTAGAAGTAGGAGAGAGTGGTATAACTGTGAAATCTTAATAAGTAGAAAGAGTTCGGGCAGAGGAGCGAACTTTAATGCTTATTTTTAAAAGTTCTTTTGGTCTAAACTTGGATTGTAAGTCCCAGGCACTGCTGCGGCCTCTTATCCTTGCAGCACGAGGGCCCGGTACGGTGAATCCAAGTAATGGTAAAGAGTATCTTCTCTGCAAATTAAAAAAAAAATACTCAAAATACTATGAAGAGTTCTATACAACCAAAGTAAGTATTTAGCAATATATTTAGTTCTTCATGAAGAAAATATGATAAGTAATTCTTAGCGATTTCACAGTTATTTTAATATCAAATGCCAAAATTATAAAACAGAAGCGTTAAAAATTATTTAAAGAATGTGAGGATGTATCCCAGAAATATTAATTCCAGAACAATAATATCAGTGATGCAACGCAATTATCGACAATACAATCAAACGATCCAAATATACGTGTACAGGGGTTTATGTAAATACAGTGTGTGCGAAGCATTCAACAAGTACTTAGTATGAATATAAATCAATACTTAGTCATATATTTTATGACCATTTGGGTTAAATATACGTAAAAATGTATGTAAAAATTGCTAATTGATAATAGTTATATTATTTGTGATTTTTATTTAATGGGAAGTTACTGTAATGCGATATCAATAGCAGATATCGTAACGAATTTAAATCGTTCAGACGTGGCAAATTGTGTAGGGAAATTATGATTGATAGTATGGGCATAGATTGTTGAATTCCCGCAGTGTTCACCATATATATATTTTTATATTACAGGCATTTTTTTATCACTCGGGGAAATGATTAGATTTAATTTGTTTCCATTTCTTTATTTTTTATTTATTATTATTTAATAAATTTACTAATATTATTTTATACCTAATTACACTAAAAAAAACCACTCAGGTTTATCTCGAGTGCCATATTCGTCCTTATTTTTTTAACAATTGTTTGGTGGTAGGAGGTTCGTCCTCCGTCTGGCACGCGACCACTATCATGTCAAAGACGAACCGCCAAATATCTTATGATGTGTTCCGGTTCGATGGCATGTAAGCCAGGTTTTCCCCTTTCCCACCCATCCTTTCCCGAAAATGTGATGGTTCCGATAGCGGACTACTACATTGTCCTCCCCTTCCATCTGTTTTCTGTAGATTGGCAACGCATCTACAACATCTCTGGTTTTGTAGATGTTCATGGGCGAAGGTAACCACTTACCATCAGGTGGTCCTTCTGCTCGTTTGCCATCCGTTATCCATAAAAAAAAAAAATATTCATATGAGTAATTTTCGATCTTATATTATATTCTAAGCTATTTATTAAGTGAGGGACTATGTATGCCCTGGTGCGCTTACCGTATTTATTATTAGCCCATACAGTTACTAATTTATTATTTGTCATACTTCGTTTTGTTATATTATGAGAAACTTTATTGTGAAAGTTTAAATTAAAATAATTTTCATTTACTATTAAATACTTGATTTTTTCATATAAAGGAAAAACGTTGCAATGCTTAAAGATTATTTTTTCATCATAAGCCACTTTTAGCGTAATAATGAAAGGGATTCTAGTAAGATACGCAGCGAGATCCGCCACTCAACGAGCACTATCTCGAATTCGGGCAATAAGAGGAGAACGGAATGTCCTGACACTAGGCTTTATCTTATCAAATAATTAATTATTTTATATATAATCATTTCTCCGAGTGGGATTCAAACCCACAACACTATACTACATTAACCTGAATGTGTGTATGTATATTTTCTTACCATACAGCTTAGCTCACAAATGACCTTTCAACTTTTAGAACTTTGCGAATATAACCTTTAGCTAATAGAATTCAAATTAAGACTCGAGTATCGTTAAAGGCAAAGTAGCGAGCGGATAACCTCTATCCGAGCTATTAACGCCAGCAGCAACACCTGTGAAGAGTCAACAAGTATGCCAGTTTCTCTTTACATGGTAATTTCTCAAGGGATTTTGTTATAAACCAATTACTAGTACTTAATATATATCTCTTATACTTAATATGTCAAAGAGGTCATCGTGGCGCAGTGAGATAGCGTCAGACTGTAAACGCGATTGGTTGCAGGTTCGATTCCCTTAACAGTTCCTCCCATAAGGCGTGTATGAGAGACTGTGGACGAGGTGAAAGAAGTATGCAGGGACGGTAACGTTTGGCACTCCGTTCTCTCTGACTGCACCGCTAGAGATAAAGCGTGCAGCTAAGTAAGTAAGTTGTGGGTTCGATTCCCACTCGCATTTCTACGCTTTAGCAAGATAAAACGCGGTGTTAAGTTCCGCCACTCAATATGCAACGTCTCGAACTCGAGTACAAATCGGCGGAGTGTCTTAACACTAGGTGCTCTCCGACTACTCTGCTGCGCAGTATGAAGCCTGAAGCTGCCAATGTGATGATAACTCTTTATATGTTTACACTTTAAAACAATAACCACGACATATGGGTGCTTAAACTTGCTACAATACACAGACAAACTTTTTCATCAAGCGGTATTTAAGACTAAAATTAGACTATTTAGACTCCGCCACAATCATGTTAACTTTCTGTATACATTTATTTCTGTATTTATTATGAAATATTACATTGAAGATGTTTATTATTTAAACATATGTATTTAGTGTGAAGGAATTCAGTATAGGAATATTTACTTCAAAAATTGCACAAGTGTCCGGTGATAATATAATAATATATTTATATAAGAAAAAAAAACAATTTTTATTAAACGTAAAAAAATCCGAACTTTTGAAAACTCTTCAATAACATTAGTCATTAGGCGTTACGTTCAATATTTAGCATACGTTATCTAAAAATGTTTATATAATAGAATTATTTGTCAAGAAGAAAAAGAAGAAAGAGAAGGGGAAATAGAAGAAGAACAATAATAAAAACAAATCGAGCAGTAACTTGTTCTACGATCTTACCTAAGTTAGCTTCACGTTTCATCCCTAGCAGGGTAGTCGGGGTATGTAGCGCTAAACACTACGGTCAGTGCATAATTTTTTCCGTCCTCCGGGGAGTCCTCATGTTTTTTATGTAACTTTCCTCCAGTATCATTGATAATGTGTTCTCGAAGGTCATCTACGATCTAATATATTAAATATAAATATTGCACGAATATCCCCACATAGATAAAGTAACAAAAGAATAATTATTTTTTTAACAATTCAATTTTATGATATTACAAAGTTTTAAATAAAGCGATGAAGATGCTGTATCTCAATCGCTTTAAATTTACATGATGATACATTTTTATTCGAAAACAAGGCGTGAAAACTCGACGAAGTGGTTGAATATTCAATTTAAAATTATGAAAGAGGTCCAAAATGTCATTAACTTTTATAAAGTGAGGTCATGTAACTTTATATCAAATATATTGTAAAAGATTTATGCCCCAAAAAATAATATAATTTTTAACCGACTTAAAAAACGAAGGAATATATTCGAATATATTTTTTACGTGTGTTGCCGCACAACTTTTTACTGGGGCAACTAATTTTGATGTTTTTTTTATATGATAGCTAGTGCTTTTAATGTGGTCTCTTTTAAATTGTTGGTCACATGGTCCTATTAAAATAATAATAATAATAATAATACTTTATTGCACATACAATTTTACAATACTCATAATAACAATACATAAAACATGATAAAAACGTTATGTGCAATGGCGGCCTTATCACTATAAGTGATTTCTTACAGGCAACCATTAAAAATACAAAACTATGGATCAGAAACAGCAGTAGGGCGCAAAAAGTATTAATTTTACATACATATATAAATATATATATATATAT